>JAPDSC010000953.1:0-15265 GCA_026290005.1 Latrodectus geometricus
TCATTTACTCGGAATCTGATTCTGAGGTGGCATGATCTCCAGCAAAAATTTTCAGAAAAATTTTTTCTATCCAAATCACCTCATACGAAGAAAAAGTCCTCGGACTGATGCTTCAAAAAAGCGTATATGTCATCAGTATGAAATTAATACAGAAAGTAAATAAGCAGTAAATGTAAATAATGAAATTCCGAATATATAAAATACAGTAGATGGGTTGGGAATCCCGCATCTATTACTAGTGCAGTATCCCAACCTTAAAAATATACAAGTGAGAAAAAATAAAATAAAGTAGAAAAAATTTCCGATTAAATAGAAAACATATTTACAATTAAGGTTAGGAATCCCACATCTATATAAAATATAGTGTAGTATCCTAGGGTAACAAGGGGTTTCCACGGCCAGGGTAGAAATAAATTGAATAATAAGAATGTATATACAAGTTTCCTTTCAAATAAAAGGGAGTTTTAAACATATTTACAGTAAACAAATACTAGTTCATTTGAGGTGGTAATTAATTTCTTTTAATAGAAATTGGGCGTTTACTTGCAAGTGTCAGGTTAGATGCAGGAAGTAAATATTTACCACTACTTAAGCTAAGTTGAGAGTTGATTAGTGGATTTTTATTTTCTTTTATATTTTCAAAAAATTTCGTTGAGAGCTCTTGTATATATTCCCTGATAGTTGGCATTTTGAGGTCTTTGTGCAAGGTGAAGTTAGAGACAAACCAGGGTGCATTGGTTATTTGACGAAGGACTCGATTTTGTAGGACTTGTAGTGCCGAAATATGAACGTTAGCTGCCTGACCCCGAATCTGACAGGCGTAGGTGATTCTTGGTCGAATTAGCTGTTTATAGATTAGTAGTTTATTTTTGAGTGATAACTTAGACCATTTATTAATAAGAGGAAATAGGATAGATAAAATAACGTTAAATTCTTTCTTGATTTTTTCTTTATGGGGCTTAAAAGTAAGTTTACTGTCAATGATGACTCCGAGATATTTGACACTGTTGTTTCATTCGATTTCTTGATTTTTAATTTTGATCTTCTTAGGGAAGCGACGAAAATTTCCTTTGGAGAAGATGATGGCATCTGTTTTTTCAATATTTAGTTCTATTCTCCAGTCGTTGAGCCAAATTTGGAGGGTGTTAATGTAATTTTGTATTTTATTTCTGAGAAACTTGATGTTATTGTGCTGGGCTAAAATAGCAGTGTCATCCGCGAATAAACAGACCATTAATTGTTTCCACGTCAAGTTATTTACTCCCAAGTAGCAATCAAAGCATTTCTCATCACTGTCCAATAGCGATGCGGTGAAGGGGACAAACCACGCCTTCAACTGCTCTCAATCGTATCTGAAGACGTCACACGGGAAATTTTTCTCTCTCTGCGCTTCTTTCAAACTTTATCTGTAAATATTCTATCATATTCTTTACTGTTTATTATTTACTGTTCGTAAATATACTATTATTTGTAAATATACAATTTAATCCTGAATTTATTTCTTAAGGATACAGCACTATACACTTGTATAGATGCCGGACTCCTTAAAACCCGAACTGCACCTACCCTCAGTGCGGGCAGCACTTTGGAGGGTGACCACGTTCAACTGTAAATATTTCTTTTCTGCTTGTGCTTGAACCAAGATATTTTTCACTCATTTTTTCTACTTTATATCTATTTAACCCAGATTATTTTCATTATTTCCTTTATTGTACTATTTTATGTATTTGTTATTTGGATTTTTTCTTCTTCATTATCTCACGCAGAGTAAAAGCCCTCGGGCTGACGCTCTATTACGAGTAAATTGTTGTTTGCTTATTTCCTTCACAAGATCCAGAAGAGGGTAAGGGTCCCACAGACCTAGGAACCTCACAATTCAGGCGCTGCCAGCCGAAAGCTTTGTTAATTTACATTAACGACATACCAAAATCACACACAAACAAATTAGCACTTTTTGCAGATGACACAGCTATTATAACAAGAGGCACATTATCAAATACATTAATACAAAATTTAAACAAATACTTAAACTTAATTATTAAATGGTTCAATAGATGGAAAATGAATTTAAACATAAACAAAACACAAGCAGTTATCTTTTCATATGCAAATAATTTACCCTTAAAATTACACATAAACAACACAGAAATAGAATGGCAAGCACAAGTAGAATATTTAGGCATCACTATGGATAGAAGATTAACATGGATTCCAAAAATAGAAAAAATTAAACACAAATACACAGCATTAAAAGCAAATCTCTATCCATTAATAGGCAAACACTCAACATTAAACTTTAAAAATAAAAAATTAATATACACAACAATTTTACGTCCTATAATAATGTACGCGTCACAAATATATGGTTCAACAGCAAAATCAAATTTTCAAAAACTAGAGACACTACAAAATAAAACACTAAGAATAATTACAAACTCACCTTGGTACTGCAGAAACAATAAAATCCGCGATGAAATAGGTATCCCAATACTATTAAAATACATCACTCAACAATCAAACAAATTTTTTACACACCTACAACACAACACAAACCCCGAACTCACAAACATCATAGATTACGATTACACCGAGGACATACACAAACGCCGCCCAAAATCCATTTTAAAAAATAAGTCAAGTCCATAACACAACAATTTAAAAAAATAGGTAAAGGAGAAAAGTGTGAAACATTAAACACTTTCCCCAATGGCGGATGAGGCTAAGCCAAAAACTAGGAAACACCCTCAAAAGAACAGGGGAAAGGGACAGGGAGACAGGACTAACGAACACCTTTTTCATTGGACGTCTGCGTGAATCCATCTGAGTAACGCCCCTCTTTTGAAAATTTTTTGCCCAGCGTGGGGACATTACAACAATAGATGCTTAGCCTCTGTTTTATACGGATGTGCTCAGTTTTTGCTCCATTCTAAAATGTGAATACCCTTTTGGTGCCGCATTCTTAGAATTCTTTTTCCAAGACAAGTCCTACTCACACATAGCTAACTCAGTCCTGTGTCCCTGAGGTCGTCACTCTGGTCTTTTACCTTCTCCCTTTCTTCATTTTTACAACCACTTGTTCACACTCTGCTCTGCAGAGTCCCTGAGCGGTTGGAAAATCTGCTTTTGTCTTTTTCCCGTCGGGAAAAAGTCCCTTTCATTTTTCTATTTTATTCCTTTCTGCTCTAACTATGGCAAATACCGAAAACGAACTAGCCCCGCCCACTGGGTTACAACTACCAATTGAATTTAAGGAGCCCAGTCTCCTAAATCTTTTTTGACGAAGCCTCACCGAGTGATGGCCGACGGAGGCCGGCATGATGTTAACCCTCCCGGTTACCGCGGGGCTACGGCTGTACCCCCGGCAATAGATATGGATATCAATTCAAGGATCACCAACCTGGATATACCGATTGCTGATATGGAATATACTGTAACTGATAACGGAACCCCTGGTGTACCAACGGGATTTCCTACCAACGCCATGGAGATAGCCTGTCCTGACGGAGAGATGCCCACCACGTACATCGACAAAGGCCCTTCCCAGGGCCAACAATTGGATTACACATTGGATATAGCTGGAAAAAGTGCAATCAGTCCTGAAACAAGCAAGAACAGTGATTCAAGATTGTGTCGTGCTAATGTGAATAATGTAATCGCCTCAAATGTGAAAAACGTGGGTCCTAATAGGCCTAACGGAGCTCCGATAGCTCCCGCCGTAGTGAATGTGAAAAACGTGGGGCCAAATAGGCCTAGCGGAGTTCCGACAACTCCTTCAACTGTGATGTATTTTGATGATGAAATCAGGGGACTTGTCCCTAAAATTGATGAATACCTCGCGGTCGACGCCTCTGTGCCGATCACAAAGGTGAAAAGATGTGACTTATTACGTGGAATGGCACAAGGAATTAGTGAACTCGAAGAACATAATGCGTCCACGAAACGAATGTTGAGTTCATTAGAAAAACAACAGGATTACTTTAACAATAAAAATTGGAAATACCTAAATGGACTATACCAACATGGATTCATAGCAAGCCAGGAGTTAAGGGGTAAGTACTCCCAACTGGGATACTGTCTCATTTCTAATTGTGATTTGCATGATAATTTTGATAATATGATTAGTAATAAGGTAGTTAAAAATGTCAGTAGTAGTAATGATAAGCAATATGTTGTTAATGCCAAAGAAAATAAAAGATCCAAAAAATTAAATTCTAAAAAAGACTCGCTTAGAAGAAAATCAAATAACTTAAGTAATAATGTTAAAAGTATAAAATCGTTAGCAAAAAATAATAACGATCTATCCGAAACTGATTCCGATGATGCATGTCTTAATGTAAATAATGTAAATAATTGTATATATCCTAGTAAAAATAATAGTTACAATTCTTATCAATTTGATGCTAATGTAAATAATAACACGAGTAATGCAGTCATTCCCAATGTGCTGATCACAAACATTAACAACCCCAGTACGAGTAACGCGGGAGTACAGTTAGGCACCCCAATCAAAAACAAACGCAACGTAGAAACTGATGAGGAGGGCTTTCAAAAGCCCAAAAAGACGGCCAACGCGGTCCAAATAAATAAAAATAACGTAGAATTTGTAAATCCAAACAAATTTGATATTCTAGCAAATGCTAGCAACAACAGTGAGGACACCCCTTGTGACAATAATACAACCCCCAATACTGTCAATCAGGAGAACAAAATCCCCCCAATTTATGTAAAATTCGAAAACGACTACCATCAACTAATACAAACCCTCAAGCGAAATCTTGATAAAAACCTGACTGCCAAATTAAGCGGAGAGTACATTAGAATTTTTCCATCCAGTAGGGACTACCACAGGGAAATAACCAGGTATCTTACTGATAACAACATAGAATGTCTGGTAATAAACTACAACAAAGAAAAACCCCTAAAAATTGTCATTAAAGGCCTTCCCCCCACCACACCTGTAGAATACATAAAAGAGGACCTTTCTGAAAGAGGATTTGATATTGAGAAAGTAGCTGTAATGAAAAAGTTCAGAAGAAACGAACCACTTCCATGTTTTCAAATTACCCTAACAAATAATGAAGTAGCAAAAAACATTTTCGAAATTAAAGAGGTCCTAAGCATAATTGTTAAAGTTGAAAAATATATTAACAAAACACCACTTCAATGCTACAATTGCCAGAAGTTCGGCCATAACTCATCAATGTGCTTTTTAAAACCAAATTGTGTGAAGTGCGGCCAAAGGCACACTACCAGGGAGTGCCCACATAAGGAACTTCCAAAACCAACATGCTGCAACTGTGGAGGAAGCCATACGGCTTCATATGCAGGATGCCCTCGCAATCCAATTAACCTGAAAAAGCAGCAAATTAGGCAAACAATCCCCCCTAGAACTAGCTACATCAAACAAAACATCAGTTACGCGAACATAGCATCAAAAAACACCATAGCACAACAAATCACAACACAGACGGAAACACTCCCTCAGGGGGCAGGCTTGGAGAATATCCAAGATATAATGAAACTAATTAAAGAAATAAACATTATTTGCAGGGCCTTCCCTAACTTATTAAAAGCTGTCCCACTACTTGAAAAAGCTACTCATCCTACAGACAAAATGAACATTTTATTCAAAGCCCTCAGTGTTACTGACATAGAAAATAATGAATAGCTCCCCCAACTTTAAAAATTATCATGCAAACGCAATGAATACAATGGGAGTACTTACTGTTCCTCCAATTTATACTTGTAACCATGTTTTGTAAATATTATTCATTTTGTTTTTGTAAATATTATTCATAGTTTTATTATTGTGTAAATAAAGGTACATAACCCAGATAAACTGAAGCAACTATGTATATGTTAATGTAAAATGTGAGAAACAATTTATAATGACATTGTTAATTAAAATCTAATGCGTGTCTGATGTAATCCCCTGAATTTAAATAGGGTCTCGGCCCTGATTTTGTATATAAAAGCAATGTAAACAATTGTAGCAATAATGTAACTTCTTCTGTTACAATGGGGGTCATTCCCCCAGCAGTTGTAAATATAATTCCTAACCAAGACTTATCCATTGTATAACCTAGATCAATTGTAATTGGAAAAACTGTAAATTTTGTGTAATATCAAACATGTGTAAGATTATGTAAACTTGATTTAGATCAATAAAATACTCGGGGAACTTGGGAGGCGGGGCTAAGCTCCGTGTTAGGCAAAAAACAAAACCTAAACTAAGCTGACTCCAGACGGACACAATGTTCAACTTCTCAATTTTCTGCCAAAACAACTCATTATGCCATCCAATCAATTAGGATAGAGGCGAATGGCTTTTAGCTAGTGACCTCAGATAAAATTATAGACCTAACTCTCCTAAATCTTCAGCAACTCTACCTAGAATTTAACTACTCCCAGGATTACAAAAATATAGATAAGGAAAATGACATTAATGAAGTCAAAAACTTCCTAGATATCATCCGAACAAATACTAGTATCATTTGCCCCATCAATGCTAGATCCACTGAATTCTGCCTGTTTCAGCAGCAGCTACTGACACTAGAACTAAAATGTCAAAATAAAATATTTCAGTTGGAATGTCAAGAAAAGCTATCTGAGCAAGTAAATCAGCTTGCCATTAATCGTAATGACACAAAAACAAAAAGAAAAACACCTCCTACTAAGAACGTAGAGGTTACAATTTCAACAAAAAACAGATTCACTGTACTTACAGATAGTGAAAATAAAAATGAGACCATGGCGCCATCTACCGGCAACTCCGGTCATGAAAATAACATGGAAGTTTCTTCCGATCACGAAAAAGAACCGCAAAAAGCAGGGAGGATTCCCCCTATCTTTATAGATGATAGATGCAATGCTAATAAAATAGTAACGGCACTCAACGAGATTGTTAAGGTTCCCATGAAAGCCACGATCACCAGGCAGCATATAAAAGTAAACCCCAAATGCGAGGATGATTACAGAATAATAAATCAGTACATACTGCAAAATAAAATTGAGGCCCACACGTACGAATTACCGGGGGAAAAAACTATGAAAAAGGTTATTAGAGGTCTTTCCTCCGATTATAACATCCAGAAACTCACAGAAGAACTGATGGAAGAAGGGCTCACCATCACACAAGTTTCTCAAATGAAACGAAGATCAAATGATACTGCAATGCCGTTATTTATCGTGGAATTGCCAAAAAACGATAAAAATAAGCGAATACATGATGTAGAATACCTGGGCCACTTCAGAGTTACGATAGAGACTCTTAGAAAAAAATCTAGCCCCGCGCAGTGCTACCGCTGCCAGGGCTTCTATCATAACTCGCGTTATTGTAACCGACAACCCAGATGCCTGAAATGTGGTGAGGGCCACTTTACTAAAAATTGTCTCAAGCCCAAAGACACAGAAGCAAAGTGCGCGTTATGTGCAGGCAATCACACGAGTAACTTTTTAGGGTGCCCCAGGAACCCAATAAATATGCATAGTACACCCCCAGTAGAAAACTTCTGGGAAAAACGGAAAAAACTGATGGAGCAGAAGACCACGCCCACAGTTGAAAACCAACAACCAATAGAATTAGAGCACCAGCGGACTTCTCTGCCAACAACTCAATGGACGATGGTTGGTCTTTTGGTGACCGGAGCTCCTGTGCCTGGGGCACTTATCTCCTATATAATAATTCATAATTTCAATCTAATTTGTTAGTCTTAATTTATGTTTCCTTTAATTTAAGAATTGATTTTAGATCTAAATTTGGGATTTTCTTTTTTCTGAGATGGAGCTCTAGGATCGAACCGGCATCCCCCCCCATGGTATGCTTTTATTTAAATCGACAAGGTCTATTTACAAAGGGGTATTACATTTCCAGGTAATTACCTGATAAGCACATTATGGTACGACTTTATAACAATATATATCTTCTTGGTTATACAAAATATCTAGATTATTTAGAGTATCGTATGATTTCTAAACAATCACAGATATTAGTTCTTAACATTCATAATTATAATTCTACGTGTCAATATTCATTACATTTGAATAATTAAATTTAAATATTATTTATATCCAACAAAAAGTCTAGGTTATATATAAATTTCTGTACAATTTTGGTTTGACAATTCTGAGATATATATACACATTTACAAAATATTTTCATGGAGTATTTTAATAAATAATACAGTTAAATAGCATAATAGGTGCAAGAATTTCAATTTTAAATAGTAGTGGTGTACCAGATTGAGTTGTGTTATATAGTAGTATTATTTTTAATTTAATGACTTAGCACAAACTTCGTCATTCATAATCGAATTTATTCCTCCAAGTCTTTATTTTCAGGTTTTAACATTTAAGTTTAAATATAGCCATTTGTGTATAAATATTTAAGTGATTTCCTGTTTAGTTAGTTATTTCTTAGTATTGCTCTAGGTCTTCTCCTATTATTGGGGATATTTATATCGTAAACTGGTTGTATATTTATTAAGGGGTTGGATATGTCACTTAGTGTTCCAAAGAATTTCTCAGCCATTCTGTGAATGAATCTATTGATGTTTTCTATATTGTACTCCCTAAAAATATTTGCATTTCTAAAATAGATGGGCGCATTTACCATCATCCTGACAATTCTGTTTTCATAGGAGGTTAGCCTAATTATGTGTCTATGGGCTGCATAGCCCCATACGGATGCAGCATATGTAATAATTGGCCTAATTAGGCTTTTGTATATTAATAATTTGTTCTCGGGGGTTAGTTTGGATTTTCTTGAGATTAGGGGGTACAATGTAGCCTCCGCTTGCCTAGCTTTTTTAATAATTTCTGATATGTGAGGGAGCCATGTTAGCCTTTTATCTAGGGTAACCCCCAGATACTTAACTTTATTGGCCCACGGGATATTTTTGTTACCAATGTTTAGTTCATGGGTTGCTTTTCTTTTTATGCCGAACAGTACGGCCACACATTTATCGGCATTAATTGCAATCTTCCAATCCTTGAGCCAGTTCTCAAGTATTGGGATATATGTACGCAGTGGTTTCGCTGCGTTTTCGTTGCTGTCTCCATCTGACATGATAGCAGTATCGTCTGCAAATATGTACTTGTTTACTCCCACTCCGTCAGGTATGTCTGCTATATAAACACAGAATAGAATCGGCCCTAGTATTGAGCCTTGGGGGAGCCCACTTTCTATCTTGAATTTTGAAGAAATTTTATTACTGATCCTGACCGAAAAAGATCTATTTTGAAGATAACTATTTATTAGTTTCACATGTTTAACCGGGAATTGATTTTTTATTAGCTTATAGACGAGTCCATTAATCCAAACTTTATCAAACGCCTTAGCGACATCCAAAAATAGTGATGCAACAGCTTTATTGTGTTTTATGCTACTGGTTATGAATTCAACTGCCCTCAGCAGTTGATGGGTTGTGGCATGCTTACTCCTGAAGCCGAATTGCTCATTGTTTAAAATATTGTTATTTAATATGTGTTCCTGTATCCTATTTTTGATACAGTATTCAAAAACTTTAGAGATAGTTGGTAATAAGCTAATCGGCCTATATGCTGATGGGTCCCTAGGATTTTTCCCACCTCCTTTAAAAATTGGGGCAATTATGGCATATTTCCAGTGGTCGGGAAAAAAGTTATGTTCCATGCATTTATTAAAAAGTCTAGTAATGAAGAAAATTACCTTAAGTGGCAATTGTTGTAACATTTTGTTTTGTACAAGGTCATGCCCTGGGGCTTTTTTTGCGTTAAGATTTCGGATATAATCAATAATTTCTGATGGTTTTATGGGTGCTTCGTTTTCAGTACTCGAATCCTGTGTATTTAGAGTGTTCTGAATAATTTGATTAATTTCATCTTCCTTATCATTTTGGAGGTTATTAGGTGTAAATTGTTGTTTGTATATTTCGCCGATCGTGTTTGCTTTCTTAACATTTTCATAGATGTTTTCGTTATTTGCTAACAGTGGTGGTATGACTTGCATTTTATTTTTTTGGAATTTAACTGCCCTCCAGAGTGAGCCATCTCCGGCCGTGAGGCTAGTGATGTGTTCTGTCCACTGCTTTTCCTTATACTCTTTAATTTCTTTTTTAAGGCTATTATTATATTTATTATATGCTTTCCTGTCTTCGTATTGCTTTGTGTCTTGCCAGGTTTTTCTTAATTTATTTCTTATTTTGATTTTATTTTTTAACTCTTTTGAAGCCAACAACTCAAGCAAATCCAACTGCCGAAAATAGCATCAACATAACATCAATTTTAACAAATCTTTCCCTTGAAATTAATAATGTTTTCAAAAATTTTATTAATCAAATCATCATCAGTAACATTACGAATACCACACATCATGGTTAGACCCACAATTTTACGAATCACATCCTAGAATGCGGAGGGACTTCGTCCCAAAATCAGCGAACTAATGGACTTCATAACTGACTGGGACCCAGATATTTTGGGAATCCAAGAGACACACCTGCAACCTAACATTAGAGCGAACTTACCCAACTACCAATGTGTCAGGACTGACCGATTAACACATAGAGGAGGAGGTACAGCGTTGTATATAAAATCAAGCCTCAGGTTCGATACCCGAGACATCAATACAACATCGATCGAAAACACCACTGTGGCCGTACACACTGAAAACAACAACAAATTAATAGTTTCCACTATTTATTTACCACCCTGCAATACCTTGGACGACCAGGACATTCAAAACATCATGAATCAAGGCAATGCTGTCTTCATGTTCGGGGACTTCAATGCCAAGCATTCAACCTGGAACCCCCACAGTCGTGGCAACAGAAATGGAAACATACTGAGAAATATTCTTGACAATAACAACTTTGACCTGTTTGCGCCGGATGAACCTACTCACTATAGCTACGGTCATGCTACGACTACTATTATTGATTTTGGAATCTCCAAATTAAATACCATCTTCCAATGTCGTGCAGTCTCCGAGCTTTCAAGTGATCATAACCCCATCATTTTCAACCTTGGCCCTCATAATGCTATACCTCTCCATGAAAGAACTATCAAAATAACCAACTGGGACCTCTTCCGAAGTAAATTAAAGACACCATTACTGGAAATCCAACTATCAATAATTATAATGATATTAATAACGCTGTTGAGCAACTGGAAACCAAAATTAAAAACGCAATCAACTACAGAAGCAGGATTAAAGTAACATCACATCAGCATATTTCACTACCTGCAGAAATTAAAAACCTAATTAAAATTAAAAACCGTATCAGAAAAAGATGGCAAAATACACTTGATCCAAATGTTAAAAGGCAATTAAACTCAACGCAAAAAGAAATCAAAACCAAGCTCAGCATAATCCGTGACCAGCGTTGGACAGAGTACCTTGAATCACTTCACCCGGAGGACAACTCGGTCTATGATGCTATCAAAAAAATCAATCGAAAAGATTACACCCTCCCCCCCATCAGCAGCCCTAGAGGAATGGTCTATACAAATGAAGACAAAGCGGAAGTGTTTGCGGAAACCTTATTTGACACCCTTCAACTAAATTCTAATGCTTATAATAATTGCCAAATTTCAATTGTTAATAGAGATACGAAAAATTATTTTGAAAATCAAGCCTCTCCTACAACACCACCCAAATTAACATCACCTTCCGAAATTATTGACCTCATCCATAACCTAAAAATCAAGAAAGCGGCTGGCCCGGATGAAATTAAGAATATAATTCTGAAGAACCTCCCAATAAAAGCTATTACGTACATAACCAAAATTTTTAACAAGTGCCTATTAAAGAACTACTTCCCAAGAGCTTGGCGCAAAGCAATAACAGTCTTCATTCCGAAACCAGGAAAAGATAAAAAATTCCCCCAGAATTACAGGCCGATTTCTCTACTCAGCATGATTTCCCAATTATTTGAAAGAATTCTTCATAAAAGAATATCTGAATTCTGTGATACCCAACAACTCATCCCAGATGAACAATTTGGTTTTCGAAAAAATCATTCCACTACACATCAGCCGCTTAGAGTTATCAACTGTATTCTGGAAGGAATTAACCACAATTACAAAACTGCAGGAGTTTTCTAGGACATAAAGCGTGCTTTTGATAAGCTGTGGCACAAAGGTCTACTATATAAGATGATTAAGTTAAATTTCCCAGCCTACATCATTAACATCATCCACCATTATCTCAGAAATCGCAGTTTTGCGGTTAAAATTCAAGAAACAATTTCCCAGCCAAGGGCAGTTAACGCAGGAGTTCCGCAGGGGAGCGTCTTAGGGCCACTCCTCTACTCTATTTATCCCCTCAGGGGGTTTACTTTCTTTAAGTAAATACGGGTGTCACAATCCCGAGGTACCCCAGTGATCTTTACTCTTCTTTCTTTTCTTCTCTTCTCTACCCTCTGCTTTTTCTTCCTTTTCTCCCTCATTGTGGTTGCCTCTGATGAGGTTGAGGGCTCCCCTTGAGCAGCTTTCGCCACTCTGTTGCTATTAGCTACTCTTGGGGACTAAATCACCCACGTGTTTGCCGTGCGTGGAGACCCGTGTCCCTGGAAAGGAGGGTCCTGGTAATTGAGGCCCTCAGAGACCAATACATTACTTTGGCCTCTGCTTCAGATAAACGGGAGGTGTGTTGTGGTCCTCAGCACATCAATCGGCTTTATGGATCAAGCGATCGGTACATCTGCTGGGTGACTCGTTAAGGGTGGAGACCACTTCAGAGATGTATTGTGAGCGTATAGGGACTGGCTAGCACTGGTGCAGTTGATTTGCATCCCCTTGTAGGACTCCGTGGTGGGTGGTGCCGTCGGTCCCCGAATTTTGTATAATCCTATATGGAACAAAAAACTTTCTCCTCACTCCCACGGGAGCAACAAATGATTCTATGCAGAGCAAAATATTTTATTGTAAAAAGAATTGGAGATTCTTTTGAATCTGTTTCCCCTTTTCTTATTGAAAAGGCCATTACTTCGAACCTTGGGGAAGTAAAATCTATAAAAAATCTAAGATCTGGTGTCCTATTGATCGAAACTGCATCCAAAAAGCAGTCCATCCTGATGCAAAGTTTGAAGACAATAGGTGACATAGCTGTTACAGTCGAGCCTCACGGAAATTTAAATTTCTCTCGAGGTGTTATTTCTGCAGAGGACTTGTTCCACACGCCGACTGACGAAATACTTGAAAATCTACAAAATCAGAAAGTCTGTGCTGTCAAAAGAATTACGATCAAGAGAGATGGTATTGTGCTAAATACTAAGCATCTTATTTTGACATTCGCGACACCAGACTTACCTGAGTATATTAAAGTAGCGTATTTGAGGTGTTCTGTTCGGCCGTTTATTCCAAGTCCTCTCAGATGTTTTCAATGCCAACGTTTTGGGCATTCTAAAATAGCTTGCAGGGGTAAACTAACTTGCGCCCGTTGTTCTGTCGTTGGGCATGACAGTCTAACCTGCAATGCTAAAGAAGTTTGCGTCAATTGCCAAGGTCATCACACCTCTTATTCACGAACTTGTCCAGTTTGGCAGGTGGAAAAAGAAATTACCACCCTGAAAATTAAAAACAATGTATCATATCCAGAGGCTCGACGATTAGTAACTTCACGGACTCCAGTAGCTGGTGTTAGCTATGCAGCTGCAACCAAAAAGGTCACTAGGTCATGTAGTACCCAAACAGAAACAGGTTCATGTCCTCCAGCTTGTTTACCCTCACAGGTTACAAAAGTTAACAAGCCTATACCCACATTTACCAAAATGTCCGCGAAATCAAAAGCCCTTAAAGCTCGAAAATTAAAACTTTCCAAGGAAGGCCATCGCATGCCTTCCCTAAATACAAAAAAAGCCCTTCACGCTTTGGATGCAGATACTGTTAAACTGCATCCCTCAGATGATGAGTTTAGCTTAGACGATTCATCTGAGATGACAATAAGTAACAGTGATAATGGTTAGATTATATTCCATTAATGACTTCCTTTGTTTCATGGAATTGTCGTAGTTTCCGGCCTCGAATTGATGATGTCAAATCCATCATCTCTTACTACAATCCTATATGTGTGGCTCTCCAGGAAACATTCCTGAAGCCCACTATTACATCTAAAATACGTGGATTTAAATGCTACAGAAAAGATTATGATGGTAATGCCGCTGCCAGTGGTGGAGTTTGTATATTCACATCAAACAGATGCCCTAGTACAGCACACCAGCTTCGCACTGCCCTGCAGGCTGTTGCTATCCAAATTCATACCACATGTCTTATCACAATCTGTAGCCTTTATTTACCACCAAATGACATCATTCAAGCAGAGGAACTAAATGACTTAGCTGATCAACTCCAAGCTCCATTTTTATTGTTTGGCGATTTTAACGGCCATAGTCCTTTGTGGGGTAGTGATGATACGAATTCTCGCGGTCGTCAGATTGAGCAGTTCATATCTGATAACTCTCTCTGTCTGCTAAATACCGACGAGAAGACTTATTTCCACGAACCTACAAGGACATTTCACTCTCTTGACTTAGCTATTTGTTCTCCGTCACTTCTGCCGTTGCTGAATTTCACTGTTGGAAATGACCTTTTCAACAGCGATCATTTCCCTCTTATCGTGACTCAGACTGGAAGTAATAATGTGTCCCACAGGCCACCAAATTACGTGTACAGTCGAGCCGATTGGGTTCTTTTCACGCAATTGGCCGTGATTACTGAAACAAGAGTTAAGAGAGATGTGATTGATGATGCCGTTAAATATGTCGCTGAAACAATAATCAAAGCTGCGGATGTAGCTATCCCAAAAAGTTCCTCTACTCCACACAAACACATAAAACCCTGGTGGAATGAAGAGTGCCGACTATATTACAAGTAACAAAGGAAGCAATGGAATATTTTCCGAAGATACCCTACTACGGTGAACCTTATTGCCTTTAAAAAAGCCAAAGCTCAAGCTCGTAGAGTAAGACGCCAGAGTCAAAGAGAATCTTGGATTCGTTACGTGTCTTCACTTACATCATCGACATCCAGCAAACAATTGTGGAGGAAAGTAAAAGCAGCCAATGGTATTTATCAGGATTGTTCCATTCCTGTTTTAAAAACTGGAGCTGCTGTGCATTCCTCAACGGTAGATATTGCCAATGTCATCGGAGAAACCTTTGCGAGTGTGTCCAGCTCTGATTCCTATAGTCCCGGTTTTCAAAGGTCTAAAAGAATAGCTGAGCGGACTCCTCTACGTTTCACTGATCGCAGTAACCTACCGTACAATTGTGCTTTTGGAATGTCA
>JAPDSC010000968.1:0-19183 GCA_026290005.1 Latrodectus geometricus
GGTATTGAGTTAAGAAAAGCAATTATTCATAACGTAACACACCATTTTTTCATGAGTTGAATATTATAGGGAGGTTAGGTATGTGAATTTGTCCTGGGCCAGAATCCTTCAAGTGCAAATTTGGGCCAGAATCCTTCAAGTGCAAATTTGGGCAAGAATCCTTCAAGTCCAAATTTGGGGACAGGTTCTTTCACATATATACTACTGTTAGTTTCAAGGATATTTTTCTTTAGCACTGTGAATTTGTTGTCAATATTAACTGCGGGAGCTGGTTGAATTTTCATGGTTGGGGCAGTTCGTTTGGGTTTAATGAATCCTTCATCATCCAAAATTTTTCCTCTTTTATTTGCCAAAGGGGTATTCACTGCTATTCCATTACCCGAACTGGTACTGGGGATAGATACAATGTTAACTATGTTTCCGGCAAAATTTTTGATCCTGTTGGATACACTTGTTCCGCTACTTTAATACCAAAACTGGTGTTACAGGAATGCTGGTAATTGAAATTATCTTAGTATACTGATTTTCCATTAGAAATAGTTGAAAAATGGAAAAATCAAATCAACATTATGTATGACATTTCAATACTTAGACGCTTAGACAGAAATGAAGGTAATAGAGAAATATAAAATTGCACATCTTTATCGATGCACCAGAAAAGACGTATGATACGTGTTTATTTTTAAGAAATGAAGAGGAAAACTATGGATTGCTATGATATACGGTCAAGGGTTACTCTCACTAAATCTATACCTCTTTCTAGGTTAGTACTCCTAGCATGCAATATAAGAGAAAAACTTTGGCAATCTGTAAAAAAAAAAGGATAGGAATGTAGAAATTGTGACACAATATTGGTCTAATTCCAGCAATGAAACTGAGTGAAAACTGGTTTACTTTAGCTTTTAATTGTGTCAAAGAAATTCATCATTTTTGATCCATAAGGAATATGTGTGAGCACCGAAAATAAACTTATAGGTATATCTGTTCTCTTACGATATTTATTATAATAAATAGAGAGAGATAAATATGAATATTGGAGAATTTTCTTTGTGATTAATGGATCATTTATTGGAATGTAGATGGAAGATTAATGAATTTAAATTTTGGGATGAATAAAGTAAAAGTAAATCATCTCTTACAATTTTATAACTTTTAGTAAAATAAGTAATTACCAAGAAATAAAAAAATAACCTTATTGAAATTGTCATCTAATTTTATTCATTTAGAGTCAATGTTTCTCGTGGATAAAATATTTGCATTAAATCTCCATTTCATTATAAATTTTATCTCCACTTCATTATAACTTTTAAACAGAAACGAGAAACATTTATTTTAAAAGAATTCTTGGCTTCTAATAATTTACAAGTAGAGATTGCTTAATGAAAGAAATTATTGTGTTTATACATAGAAACAACTTTATAGCAATAAGAGTATGACAAAAAAAAAAAAAAAAAATAAACGAGTTTTCTTCTTTTTCTTCAATCATCGTGTCATCTAATTTTATTCATTTAGAGTCAATGTTTGTCGCGGATAAAATATTTGCATTAAATCTCCACTTTATTATAAATTTGTTAAATGTTTGCAATTAATTTTGTCTTTAATGTATGTTCTAAACCTTAACACTCTTTATTTATTCAAAAGTAATTAATAATTCTATCTACTCTATCATACATAAAGCATTTTTTACAAAGAGTTTTCTTTAATCATTCTTGTTTAATAAACAAACTATTAGATGTACCAAATAAAAAGAGAGCAATAAATATCAGATGAAAAAGAGAGCATTATATATCAGATGATACTGAAAGTATAATTAGGAATTAATATTAATTTTTCATAAAATTTTGAGAAACTTTTACCTTGGAACACAAGGGTTTTTTCCTATTTTATAATATGAATTTGTTTTATCTCTATTATTCGTGTTTTCAGGTGAACAAATTTTGAAAACCCTATGTCATAAAGCAAGTAAATGTAAACAGCACTTGCAGCATGGCTTATGTTTATAAGCAGTTGGCAATGTTTTCAATTTTTGTTCGTAAAAATGTTTTATGTTAGCTTTTAGTTTAGATACACTACTTAAGTTCAACAAAAATAAAATCAAATTGAAATGACAATTAATAGGAAAGTTTTCTCCGTTTATTTGAACCATCTGCTCTTAAAAATGTAGAAGAAAATTTCAGGTGGTTGAGCAACAGATTCTGAGTACATTGTTGATAACAAACTAAGCATGAAGGTTTGTAAAATACTCTTCATCAAGGAGTACGCATTTTGTAAGTGAAATGTTTCATTATTGTTGACATTTTTCCATTTATTAATTACTGTAATACATTTATTGTTACTATTATTTTCAAGCTTAATTAGTTCTATGTAACTTATATTTGATCTTAATTTTGTCTATTAGCTCATTTTAAAGTTTTTTTTTCGGTACATGTCCTTTCTAGATATTTCCTTTCCCTTTATAATGCAGAACTTTAAATCTTATAATTAAATATTTGTATATAAAGGTATCAAATATAGTGTATTTTACATTTGAAATTATATATATATGTAGAATATCAAGTAATTAAATTATGCATCATAATTGTTTTGTTTTTTTAAACGTCTTCATGATTTATATTTCACTTTTAAAATATTGCATAAAATTATCAACATATAATTTATTCATTTTGTTTCCATAAAATGTTAATTTAATAGAAATAAAATATGAAATGCTTTAATGTTTCCATTTTGCAGTCATGTACTTAATATTTGACCGACAAAATCAAATGATCCCTATAAATCCAATAACTTTCCCATAATCTCACGTTCATGATTAAGTTTCGTAAATATATATATGAGAATAAATATTATTTAAAGGAAAAAAATGATTGATTTCATAACGCAGTTTGATTTTATTTATGGCAGATTAACAAGCAAAATAAACAGATAAGCTATGATAAAAGTGACCTAATTCAGATCCTTATAGAACCCTCATTGAAACAGGAAGGCGTGAGTAGAAGACGTGTTTCCAACAATGTCGCTCGCCTGCATGCTGAAGTTTAATCCTTTCGAAAGTTATATATCCTTTTTATTCGCAGAAAATAAATTATTTTAAAATTATTTTCTGGAAATAAAAAATGATATTTAATTGACAATGCCAATAACTATTTTAGAAACAAATAACTAAAGGTTAAGCAAATTTAATGTGTAATTTTTAATAAGATTTACTATACTTCAGTTTAAAACTTTATTAGTTAATGAAGTAATTTATTAATTTAATTTAAAAATATATATAATATCCTAAGACTTAATTACCTTAATTTATTTATAATTTTTTTTTTCTTGCCTTAGATATCAATTTGTTTATGAAGCCATCAGTTTCGCACTTTTTTTTGGTATTATACATTTATTTTTCTCTTTTAGAGCATAATTCTCTCAATATATCAGTAAATAGCAAACCTAAAGCAAAATTCAAGGCTTTAATTTGCTTAGGCTTGTAAGTAATTTGCTTTGACTAAAGTGTTTTCATTTCGAATTTATGAATCGAAAATTACTTCCTGCTTTCGATTTTTCAAATTTAAATATTCAGTTGCATCAGATAAAACAACAGATATACAAGAATTATAATTCCCATTTAAAAACATTTATTTCTTTATATACAAATTAAAAACTTTTTGAAAAGTTATTTCCAAATACTTTATATTTAATATATAACAGTTTTTATACTATTATTATTTAATTTCAACTATAAATTACACCAGCTGATTTTAGAGTAATTTAAAGTTTATATATATTTACAATTGACATGTGTTTAATACATAAATCATAAGTTAAATAAATTTTTTCATGATGTGAAAATGTGAAGTTATTGTAAATACTCCATGGATTATATATATATATATATATATATATATATATATAGGTAGATAGATAGAGATAGGTGTGTGTATGCTTATATAAAATGGAAATTTAAAATCGAAATATAATTTCAAATTGAATATATATTACAATATTTCCCATAATAATTCATTTTAAATATCGTATTGTTACACAAATATTACGATTACATGGTATTTCTCAAAGCTATTTTTCTAGTTTGACTCTTGGGTAAAATTTAATTATCATAACTAATGACCAGTTTATTTTTCTGTTATCCTGTAGGTAAATTAAAAATAATTTTTGTAGTGAAATTTATGTTCGTGATGAAGGATCACTGCTGGGTCCTTTCTTATTAAATCTCTACATTAATGACATTCCTCAAGTCCCACGAACCATGCTCTGCCTCTTCGCAGATGACACTGCCGTTCTTGCTTCTGGAACCAAACATCAGGTCATAAGAGATACGCTTAATGAACACCTTAATGAAATAAACAAATGGATTAAAATTTGGAGAATTAAAATTAACGTGGCTAAAACCCAGGCAATTCTCTTCAGTAAAAAAATTGCGAATAAATTGCTGTAACATCCAAATTGCAGGTGAAAAAATTAAATGGAAAACTGACGTCACATATCTGGTAGTCAAACTCGATAAAAGACTGACTTGGAAGCTACACATTACTGATATCAGAAATAAATTCATTGGAGCTACAAAAACCCTCTTCCCACATATAGCCTGGAACTCAAAATTGTCCCTTAGTAATAAGCTCCTGATCTTCAAGTCTTACCTCAGGCCGATAATAACTTACGCAGCACCGATTTTTGGTAGAGCATGTACGACGAACTTATCCATCATCGAACGGAAGCAGAATAAACTACTCAGGCTTATTTCAAAATCCGAGCCCTACTTCAGGAATCAACTCATTCATAAAAACTTAGGTATGCTCACTCTAATAAATTACATCAAGCATCTCTCATTCAGGTTTTACAATAAACTCTATAACATAAATAATTCTGAAATTCAAAAAATTGATAACTATAATCGATATGAATTAATACATTTTCACAGACCCTGAGCCGTACTCAGGATCGTCCCTACAACTGAATAATTATCTTTCTTCCCAAACCCTAATATCACAGCGATAGCCCCCTCCCTCCCGTTTGCTTACAAACATTTGTTTATATCCAGGAGTGGGTGGGGCTCTCGTCTCCGGCGCCGATTGTTAGAGCCGCTAAAATGTTTTCTTAACTGCAACGGGCATTTTACCCAAACATTTAGGTTAATTACTTTATTTGCAATAAATTTGGGACTGCACTTCTATTTCCTTTGTTTTTGTATATATTTTATCATTTATTTTGTATATAACTCAGTGTCTTAATTTCTGGTAACAACCTCCTGTAACTACTTATGAGTCACCATGCAAGCACTCAATCTGGGAGTACTTACTCTTTTATTCATCGTTGTAACCATGCATAGATCTTTTAGTTTAATTTTAGGTTATACCCTTGTTATTAAAAGAGGTAAACGGCTCCCGCTGGACACCTCGTCACCACATCTTCGACCAACGATTGTTCATAATGGTTGCACGAAATAGTATTGCATATTTTAATATATGATACATTTAAATTACTAGGAGAATAAAGCCTCTTTTTTAATTAAAGTTGTTCCTTTTCTGTTATCAGAAAATGTTATCCTCAACGTCTGAACCAGAATGTTTTTTAAGAGTTTTTCCCCTGTCACTTATTCTGCAAAAATATTGTTATAAAAATATTTTGTTCTTTGCACTATAATGAACAACATTATTAATACTCTCAATTTTTCTCCTCCAAAGGAAATTTATATTTGAACTGTTAAATCTTTTCTGCGGTACTAAAGATATCTATTAAATATAAAGCAAAATACTATATTACTGTGCCAAGAAACACAGTAGTAAAAAAAAACCTTCTGGCTGTTACAAAGTTGTACTTATTTTATCCGAAAGGTATTCATGTAAAATTGTTAATTAATTAAATTTAACCAATGTATGTCAAAAATTTCCTTTCTTGTTATAGATAGTTTTGAGCATACAAGCACTTTTTATTTTTTTATTGAATAAATAATGAAGATTTTGAAATAGATGTGAGAAAGACATTGAAAAATTTTGATTTTATATCAATGCTACTTAGGGAATATCAACAATATGAATACCGTGGAATCAAATTAAGTTAGATTTTCTATTCTGAGCCTTTTAATGAAATTTTTAAAGCAATCATAAATATTCTGTGCAATGAAAGGAATTTTCAACTTGCAATAATACTAGATTTACGAATATAGTCTTGAGCTACAGGCTTTGAAAAGCAGAAATGCTATAAAAAACAGCTGAAGTGATATTTATAACAGAAGCATAGGAGGCTTAGGAAAATATTATCAAAAATTATGACCGATAGAATTGCTTTAAGTATGAAGTTATCACTGAAAATGTTATGAAAGAGATTAAAGTTTTGTAGAAATGAATATAAAGTAGAAATACTGCATTAACATAATTAAATTAATTCGATTAATTCCATTAGCTTAATCACATAAAATATGCGGGAAACATTTTTTTTTTTTTTTTTTTTTTTTTTGTATTTAACATTAAAATTATGTATTTTACTATAGCATAGCTAGAATGATAAAATAGAAGACTGATTTTTGTAAGTCGGTTATAACTTCCAATAACTTGAAATATAATATTTCATTGTAAAGTATTTAAATATAAATAAGTCTAAATGAAGCACAGCAGGTTATTTAATCAGACAATTAAACACTATAAAATAATTTTACATATGTAAATAGTGGAAAACGAGGAACAAATTGATTTATGGAGGTCATTCATTCAAATTATTTTCTCAAAAACATAATAAAAAAGAGTAAAACATTCATATTTTATTATCATTTAGCCAAAAATTTAATTTTTTAGTCACAGACACATAGATTTTCAAACAGTCATAGGCTTTATCAGGACAATTTAGGCTTTTTCAGGAAAATGAAAGTAATTATTAGAAAGTTTCTGTACAAAATAATTCTTTCAAACAGCGCTTACTTTTAAAAGTAAATTATTATGCTTAATTTCAATCATCCCTTGTAGAAATATGCTTACTTAAAAATATAAATAAAAATATATGTTCTTACGAAAATAATGTTATCAAAATAACCAATTTTACAAATTATTTACATTTTTATCTCAATCCGCATAGTTGTTACATAGTTTATAAGCGCGTGAAAGGTCAGTTTTAACACTTTTGTTCGAATCTTTAAAGGTAATATAATTAAAAATCGGTGTAAATACCTGCATAACTTAAGTCAAATTACCAGTGAAGCATAAAATTGGCATACGTTAAAAATCTTGTTAAATTAGTTAACACACAGCATTATTTCATATAATTATTCCTATCGTGCATTGTTATAGTAAATGGCTTATAAATAAAAAAGTTATGTTTCTAGGAAGAATATATACATTAAACATCCCTGTAGTCTTATTATTTCAATATTTTTCAAGGTAATATCTGCTCTGACAAGAATAAATTTTTATATTCTTTGGATAACATAAAAAACAAAATTAAATAATTATTGATTACAGTAATTTTAGTAATTTGCATAAGTTTGTTGTTAATTTATGTAAGTAATATTCTTAAACTATTGTATTATTTTAACTTGAAGATGCTGTCTAAATTATTTGAAGCCAATTATAAAATTGCCACACGATTACACACGTATTTTTACATGCATTAAAAATGGAGAAATTTAAGACATATACGAACTTCTGTTTGAGAAAAACGTTATTCGTGAATTGGATGAAAACAGAGCCACAATATAGAAAGAGATAAAAACATAGGAAAAGACAAACTAATAAATTCTTATATTATTTTTGAAAATATTTTAAAATGTATTTAATAAACTAGTAAAAGTGGGGTGCAATCAACGTTTGAAACTACAAAGCACACAGCCATGTGAGATGCGGTCTACTATGTTTAATTATCTGATGGAAAAAGAGAATAATTTGACGCCAATAATCATATCAGATGATTACCATTATTTTGCTGCACAATTTTTATAACCAATCATTAGCTTTGAAAAGATACCAAGTCATACACACGAGACTTAAAAAACACTGACATCATCTCCTTATAACAAGATATTCATTGTCTCTAATCTTTAATTAAAATGTTGACTTTTGACCCCATTATTAGCTATTGTTTATCAATTTTGAAAAATGATGGTTCATTGTCACCATTAGGCATCAACTATCTTATATTTCTTATTTCTAAATCAATGAAAAATGTCCGTTAATCTGCGCTTTAGGTCCCCTACTCTGCCAACTTGGCGATAAATGCACCAAGTGTGGTAAACCGGAGGTTTTTATCTCTAATGAGCACTTTATGGTAACCTTTGGAGGAAATAATTTGAAGCGCTTTTTCGCGCATGCTCATTAATTGGTTTTTTCTTTTAGCATTTTCATTGGTCGTTAATTAGTTTCAGTTTGAAAAATCGGTCATTTTCATTGGTTGCTAATTGTTTTCGAAAATTGTTAAAAATCGCATTCCATTATCGCCATGGCAACAGCGTTTTTGTAAACGCGCCAAGTACGGGACCAACAGCACACTTTAGCCAAGTTGGCAGAGTAGGGGACCTAAAGCGCATTTTCACCAAAATGTCATGTCTTGCAGTTAAATGTAGCTCTCTCTGGATGACAATTTCAGACAGCTAATTTAAATTACAGTGTTACCAATAACATTATTTTTATTTTCTCTTACTCAAGAATATTTTAAATTTCTTTGCTGAGGGAATATATATAAAGTTGATTAAATAATCTCTTTGAGAGAATTTTTTATTTTTAAAAACCTGTTTAGAAGCCTAATTTATCATATTAAATCCTCTGGAATATATAATATTTACATTGTTATTTTATACTACAAATTTTACCAAAGTATGTCATGACAATTTTTAAAATCAACAATGACAAGACAACATTTTGTTTAATTAAAATATTATTTTTAGATATTTAAATTAAAATAGAAATATGTTAAAATTAAAATTCTTACATTTATGCTTTTCAGAAATTAGAGAACTGCTTAACTTTCAACAAATGAAAGCTTTATTTTATGTAAAATTTTGAAACTTTGTAATTCCTTATTAAATTGTAGAATTTTATTTGTATAAATTACTTATTGTAAAATAAAATTAAAAATTTTTATAGATTTTCCAATGGGAGCACTTCTGTAATAAAAATTCAGTCAATAGAAATCCTCAATGCTTTTTAAATATTCTTTAGTAGTTTTTAAATATGAAAGAGTTTAATTTAAAAAAAAAAATTGTTGAATAAATATTTCTGTTCAATATGATTGCTTATATGATTAAAATTGAGAAAAACATTTATTGTAATTCTTTTCAGTTATATTTTGGATTTCAATAACCTGGGAAATATGCTATTGTCTTGAATGCTACACAAACACAGATGTCGACTATTCTGGCCCAGTAGTCGCTACGAAGGCAGGCACAATTGCTGGGAAATACATCAATGTATTGGATAAAGAAATTGCAGCTTTCCTGGGAATACCTTTCGCTAAACCCCCATTAGGAGAAAGAAGATTCAAAATTTCAGAACCAATAGAAGTTTGGAGTGGTACTTTGTTAGCTAAGGAAAAATCACCAGCATGCATGCAGTATTCTAGCCAAGAAGTAAAATGGCTTCCTCCACCTACATTTAATTTTAGCGAGGATTGTTTGTATTTAAACATATGGCTGCCACCCAACTGTTGCTGTAACAGAATGGATAAACTTCCGGTGATGGCTTTTATTCATGGAGGTGGATATTATTCAGGTTCAGCTATGATGGACATATATGACGGTGGTGTTTTGGCAACTCTTGGAGAAGTCATAGTTGTCACTTTTAATTATAGATTAAATGTATTTGGTTTTCTTAACCTTGATTCGAAAGATGCTCCTGGTAATATGGGTCTTTATGACCAACTTTTAGCTTTGAAATGGATTCGTCAAAATATTGCGAGTTTCGGTGGCAATCCAAATCGTGTTACGTTGTTTGGTGAAAGTGCTGGCTCATTTTCAGTGTCTCTACATATGGTTTCTCCACTTTCTCGAAATTTATTTCATAAAGCTATTCTTGAAAGTGGTACATCTGTTAGGCCTAAAACGGTGGACAATATTAATTCATCTTTTAGTAAAGCTATCGAATACTCAAAAGTTCTTGGTTGTTCAATCAAAAGATCAAATTTAAAAAGCATATCAAAAGATATTTTACATTGCTTGAAGGAGAAAAATAACATTAAACTTGCTATTGCAGATAATTATTTCACTTCAAAATTTCCTCAATTTTTTTCACCTTCGTACGGCAATAAATGTGATGATTGCTTAAAATATTTTCTTGAATCGCCAAGTAAAAATTTACAATCTGGAAGATTTTCTCAAATACCTACACTGACTGGCAATAACAAAGATGAAGGTACGCTTTTTATGATATATAATATACCACGGCTTTTTAAATTTGATCAAAAACCACTTCTTACTGTTTCCGTTGCAAAAAAAGCTCTTCAAGAGTTTTTTAAGTCTATAAAGTTATCTAAAATTCCTTCAAGTCGTATATTCGATTATTACATGAAAGAAATAGAAGGTGGTTCATCTGATGGCCCTCTTCAAGTGGTTTCGATGATTTATAGTGATTATCTTATGAAATGCGCGAATATGGCTCTTGCTGATAATGCAAGAAATGTATATTATTATTTATTTTCTCATCGTTCCCTGAATGACAATGACGACAAATGGGTAGGAGTGCCTCATTTTGCTGAAATTCCTTATGTTTTTGGAGAACCAATTAGGGACACTCAAAATTACACTCTTGAAGACAAAAAAGTCAGTGAAGATATAATTCAGAAATTTACTTCTTTTGCGCATAATGGGTATATAATAGTTTATTATTTATAATCTAAAAAGTAAAAAGTCTGAATAATGTAAAACTACTAATAAAATGATACTCGTTTTTAAAATATTAAAAATTCATAAGTTTTCTTGAAGTATATCCTGAAATATTTGTAATTCGGAACATTCATCACATAAAACTTTACCTTACATTCATATTCCTTTACTATAAGATTTTAAATAAAAACAAAATAGGTTTTCAAAAGCTTTTGAATTTTCCTAAAAAGAAACACATTTTAATCATGTGTATCTTTTTGCAATTTAATTTGTATAATTAAATGCGAATGTAATTTAATTATACAGTTTCTCTGTACAAACCCAGTTAATAAATCTTTGTTTTCTCTCGACTAATCTGTTTTATTATGTAATATGATACATCCATTAAAAACTAAGAATCGGATAAATGTATTAATTCCGAGATATGAAAGTCAAATCATTAATTTCAATAGTTGAAACAAAGAATTGTTTCTTCAGCAGTCCTACAGTACTCATAATCAGAAAAATATTTCAATAAAAAACGTATTATCTAAAGCTACATTGTATATTAGCAATGCTTATTGCTTAATACTTATCATTTACGACAGATCTTTTGGTATGAATGGTTGAATTTTTTATGATTTATTTGTTATTTAAAATATTAAATTTTTACCCATTTTTGTGCTTGCAGAAAATTTTGTCAGAATATTTTCAATATCACTCTCGTCGATTTCAGATAAATTATTTCAAAATCACCTTAAAAACTTTTGCAATAGCAACCCTAAAATTTTCTCATTTACATCTTCTTCTATTATTTCATAGGACGGTAAATATTATAAAGAAATATTTCGTTTTTTTATTTCTAATGGCGTGCACCCTTGAGTAAGTTTCATTAGCCCATTTGCCACAACAAGGCCGGAAACTGCTATTCATTTTTTCGTTACCCGGTGGTCACCAGTGAACCAAATCACGGACGTACGAGTTGCAATGCCCACGTCACACCACCACAAACCCGTTTACAGGGCGGGTGACATTCATCCATCATCTGAGGAAAGGACAAGAAACACAAAGAGGGAAAGAAAAAGTACATCCATGCCGGATCCGGGATTCGAACCCAGGCCCCCCCCCATCCGTAGTCAGGTACTCTAACCACCAGACAGGGTGGGTGGCTTGGAACATATATATATCAACTTAAAATTTTAATCTCTTACGCGGTAATTTATTTTCAGAACGAAATTTTGATAGTTCGAACCTTTGAATTAGATTTTTTAATTCTTCCGCCCAACCTGTCTAACTGACTACGGATGTGGAGGACCTTAGTTCGAATCCCGGCTCGGGCATGGATGTACTTTCTCTTTCTCTCTCTCTCTCTGTGTTTCTTGTCTTTTCCTCAGATGATGAATGAATGTGGCCGGCCCTATAAACGGGTTTGTGGTGGTTTGGCGTAGGCGATGCTACTCGTACCTCCGTGACTTTGTTCACAGGTGCCCACCGGGTAACGATAAAAGGAGTAGCAGTTTCCGGCGTTTTTGCGGCAAATGGGCTAATGTACTTACTTGTTCAAGGGTGCCCGCCATTAGAAATAAATAAAAAAGGTTTTTTAATTCTGAATATCGGTCCAGACTAATTTTTGATATAAAGTTTCTGAATAATTTATATATTGGTACCTTTTCATACTTTTTTATTTAACCTTAAGTATATCAGTTGTAAATGGAATTTAAGATATGATTGTTAAGAAAATTCAATTCAATTTGAAATTCTGAAATGTTTTTCAGGTATCCTGTAACCAGAGATACAGAACCGAATTGGCCACAATATTCCTCATCTGATCGGAAAGTATTTGAATTTAACGCAGAAAGAAATAGAGTCATTCAGTTTCCAAGTCAGAAAGCATGTGATATGATCTGGAAGCCAATTTATTCCTTCATCTGAAATTAAAACTTGAGTTCTGAGGTTACTTTTTATCAGAACTTTATATTCTGTAATCATTTCAAGTTTACAATGCATATATATAAAATCCATATATTTAACAATAATTAAGTTTCCAAATTATCTTGCCCTGGCTAATAAAAATATATGAAAAGTAAATTTGTGACAATTTTTTTATATGAGTTAGAATGCAAATTTGTTGGAATTCAATAGAAAAAGGAAAGAAACAAAAAAGTGGCGTTTATTTTACCTTAATGAAAATATTTTGTAATTTTTTATTTTGTTACACTTCATTGATCATAGCTATAAAGAAATTCTTAAAGTGGAATAAAGTAGAACGGTATATTTTTAAATATAGAAGTGAAAAATGGGAAAAGTGCTCACATCAAAAACATTTTAGGAATAAAAGAAGCTGAATCAACAATGTAATCAACTAGGTTGAACTTTGAAAATTTATGTTTCAAAGATAAATCATCGTATTGTTAAGTTTTCAAATACTTGTCTGAAGACAAAACTCCTGTGTCTTCTCTTTTCATATAAAACTGGATAAACTTTATATTTTTATAATGGATAGACACCTGACAGAAAGAATACTATATGAAATCACAATTAATAAAACAAGTATGCACAAGATTGTTATGATTGTAATTAGTAATATTGAAAGCATTGAACATGTGTGAAAAACATAAAGTCACCTATTCTGAGTATTTTTTGTAATATATAAAATATAAATATATAAAATCTATCACTCCTACTATAGTGCAAAGCTGAAGAACGAAAAAAATAAAAGAAAATTTATAGACATATAATTTAAAAATGAGAAAATGCTCCGTATATTAGAAATCGTCACTACTTATGATTTTATCCAATCTATAGTAAGCAGTAAATTAATTTAGTTTAAATATTGTTTTCTTCAATAACTGATTAAGTACATGATTATCACACACACACACACACACATGGCCAAAAATTCAAGACTATATCATGTGACAAATAAAGCATAAGCTCCAACTCTGATCAAGAACAGAATTGTATGTTTTATTTTCAAAGGCAAATGCATTGCTAACAAGTTATTTTTTATAAATGTTTATTACAATTATTTCTTATAATTTTCAACACTTTAAATCTTTCATCAGCCTTAAGCGATTAAATAACTTCTTAAAACTAAAAAAATGATAAATTTTTGCAAAAATTGAAAATTTTAATAAAATTTAGGGGTGGTATATGTGCTGTATTAGTTTATTCATAAGATAAAATGCATTTGGAAATTTAGCTTATAGAAAACTAGATAAATTTCTAAAAAACATTAGTGTGTAGCACACCTTTACAAAAAAAACATAATTGAATGTATAAAAATATGTGCATAAATTATGGTTCAAAGATCATGAGAGAGAGCGTAGGTTGAAACATTAACTACTTGTGGGTCAAAGTGTCCCATTGCTAGTCCGTGGCAGTGAACCATTTATGGTCAAAAGTTTCTTGTCGATACTACAACCGTCAAATGTTGTCATCTGTAGTGTCATTTGTCACAATACTCTCGAATTGACAAAGATACAAGTCCTGTGATGGGCAAAATACAGCCCGCGGGCCAATTCCAGCCCTCGAAAGTATTTAATCCAACCCACCGAGGTTTTACCAACATGGATAGTATATGGTCCGCTACAATTACGTTTTGACGGGCGAGAAGTATAAGTTGGTTGTTTGAATTGTTGGTCAGTACGGTGGCGTCATCCGCGAATAAACAAATCATAATTTTGTTGTGTTAGGGGATATATATATATATAATTAATGTAGATGTTGAATAAAAAGGGGCCCTGTACAGATCCCTGGGGTGCTCATGCACAAACGGGTTTTACTGAAGAATATGCATCCTTAATTCTTACAACGAAAGATTTATTGGAGAGATAATTTTGAATTAGATATTATTAGATAGGTTGGGAAGTCATAGTTAATAAGCTTTGATATTAGGCCAGCATGCCAAACCCTATCTAAGGCCTTCTCTGTATCTAAGAAGATGCCTCAGGCAGATCTTTTTTTGAGAGATATTTGTAGCTATGGTTTCAACAGCTCTTAGAAGTTGATGAGTAGTTGGCAAATTTTTTTCTGAAGCCAAATTGTTGCTGTATTTTAGTTGAACGAGTTGATTGAAATTTGTTTGTTTACAGAGGATGAATATTTCTGCAATTTTTGCTGTGTTGGGAAGGAGGGAGAATAATAATTAAAATTATAGGGAAATTTCAGACTTTTCACTTATTTTTTAATGGGGTTATTTACAGCTTTCTTCCATTGAGGAGTAAAGTAGTCAAAAGTCATGACGTTATTTATAATTCTTGTCAGAAGGCTACTTATTAATAATTGCAATAATTGGATATTGCTTCATCATCTTATTGGAAATCATATCATGCCGGGACTCTTTTTTGGATTCAAATTTTTATTGCTTTTTCAACTTCGGATGTTGGAATTTGTTCCATGTTGATTCCCTGATTTGGATCGGAAATTGGAGTGTTAGGAAAAAACCATTAATTCGCACTGTGATTTCTTTGTCTATATCTTTGTTTCCAATACTATTTAAATGAAATTACGAAAAAGTCAGCTTTCTCTTCATGCGACGATTGCATGAAGAGAACCCGTTAGCAATGGGATTTAAAATTGGTTCATTGCTCGCCAAATCAACCCATCCTCTATACCGAGACTTGTTAAATAAATGCTTGTACATAGCCATCATTCCATGACTTATGGTTATGCACAGCAATTTCTCATTTTTGATCTTCTTTGGTGCGTTAATTCTGGTTTTTATTCCTGGGACTCTGTTGACGGTTGTAAAATTTCTTTGGGATATTTCGTTCTTTAATTGAACCTTTAATCTTATCTGCTAGGCATTTACATCAATATTTACTTTTGAATATTGACTGTTATCAAAAAGTGAGTTGATTCTAGTGATGATTACGTTAACATTTCTGTTAATGTCATCTGTACTATTAGATAGTTTCATTTCAGAAAATGGAATTTTATCATTAACAAGTTTTCTAAATTTCTGCCAGTTAAGTCAGCGTTTATCAATTTGGTTGACTTAGTTTCCATCGTTAGAGTTCAATCACTGAATGAATAGGGAATTTTGCTACTAATAGAAATATAAAATTCAGTGGTTGGAATAAAAAGGTTGAGTTGAGAAGTTTTTAAAATAAAAAGAATATTAATAAATTGTAACAAAATACTAAAAATTTGAAAAAAAAAGTAAATGTGTTATTTTCTTTTTCAATTTATTTTTAGTATTCATTGCATATATTACTCTAATATTTCCTTCGAACGAGTGTAATAATATGTATTTATTTTCAATGTTACCAGTCAGTTTTCAGTACTATTGCAAAAAATGCATTATGAACTACCTGTCACGTAAATTGCTTATATAATTATTTTTCAGATCCAAAAAGAAAAAAAAAACTAAAAAAAAAAAAAAAAAACTAGTTGCAAAATTAGGTGACTATATTTCTTTTAGACATGATTACAATAAAGCGTTGGTTTGTTTTGTGTTACACTCAAAAAAAAAAAATTTTTGATTCCTGTGATATATATCAAATCTTATAACAATAACAACGCATTTATTCATAACAAACAAATGTATTTATTAATACAAAAGACGGTGCTCTTACCTCAGTCTTAATATTGAATACTTCCTTTTAAATACATTTGCAGTAGAATCTTTATTTTCCTGATTATGGACTAAAATATAATTTTAATATTAAAGCCTGTGTCATTTTTACATGAATGTCATTTTCAATATAATTAATGAGAGAATTACTCATTATAACAGTTATAAGATATTGATATTTCTAAGAGCGTTTTAAAATATTCCCTATCACATAAAAAAAAAGAAAAAAAACCTTTTAAGCGATTCCGAGAATTCATTTTATTATGAAAAATGAATTTTTTGTATTTTATATAAAATTTCAAAACAATAACAATGTGTTTTTTCATAATAAACAAATGACAACATAATTTTAATAACATAAAACAACATAATTTTCTAAATAAAAATATTTTCATAATATCGATACAAAGTTAATGCTCCTTCCTCAATCTTAATATTCAATACTTCCCTTTAATTACTTATGGAGTGGTATTTTCCTGATTATGGACTATAATTTTAAAATTAAAGCCTGTCTCATTTTTATACGAATTTTTTCGATATATTTCATTATTATATTCATTATTATACTCATTATTATATCTATAAGATATCGATTTTACTAATGGCATTTTAAATTATTCACTATCACATCAAATGTAATTCGATTACAAAGGAGCGTAAGGAAAGCTTAGTGTATGTTCGTATTAAAGTATGTTTCATATTAAAAAGATTATAATAGTCTATTATAAACGTAAAGGATCATTGATAATAAATGTAAATGAACGTAAGGATAGCTTAGTGTATATAGATATTTCGTATTAAAAAGACTTATAGTCTGTAATAAGTAAATGTAGTTAAGCAAATGAGTGGAAATTTGACAGTTCTGACAGCAGAATGTTCAAAAATCAAACAACGTTTTTAAATTTTCAAACAAGATTGGGGAATAGTAACTTTTTTTTTTTTTTTTTTTTTTTTTTTTTTTTTTTTTTCCAGACAGAGCAGTACTTTTAATTACTTAAACTTATGCTGAATGCGTTTAAAAAATCAAAACATCATAGATTTTAAATATTTTCATAAGTTTTGCTAGAAAATCATTTTATTTTGAGTAATTGAATTAAAATTTTAAGTAAAATCCCCATTCCGCATCAAAATGTGATTTATCCGTCAACCGTGAAATAAATACAATTACAATGTAATTATTTTTGCTCTTAAAATGGAGACTTTTTCTGGTTTGGAATTCAAGTTTACACTATTCCACTGTTCGTTTCTCATGACAAAAAAGTATTTATTTTAATAATAAACCAAAGCACTTAGGAATTTTTATAAACGTATGGCATCATTTGAATCTATATTACTCTCTCAGAATATAATATTCTCTAGAACCTAGAGATTCTAGACAACTGCACTTACCTCTAGAACCTAGAGATTCAAGTAAGTATACATTTGTTTTAGATGCTTGTTAAACGGAATATAATGTGTTACAATTTTCATTCAGAATTACATTCTGGCACATTAGCACTTTTCTTCTTCTGTTCTAACGCATTTATTTAAATGTAGATATTTATTCCCAAATAATTATCTACACTTTATCTCCCACAAATTGCGTAAAATGTTTTTTAAATATTTCACCTGAAACTGATGAGCTGGAATTCCGACGCCATAATTAATAAAACTACTGAACTCAGACAATTTATCAATGATAATAATCCAGACATCATCCTGTTGCAGGAGACGCATCTGACAAATCAGATGAAATTTAAAATACCGAATTACATAATCTACAGAAATAATCACAGGAATAAACAAGGAGGAACAGCTGTGCTGATAAAATCCAACATCAATCCTTCCCATATCCCCACCCCCAAACTCTACTTTGGACAAGCCACGATAGTCATGCTCCACCAACCAAACAATCACAACACTGCAGTTGTCTCACTGTACCTCCCCCCACACGAAAGCAATCTGGTCAACCTTGACCTGGAAATTCTAACGTCAATAACTTATAAAATGATCATAGTTGGCGATTTAAACGCCAAACACAGGAGCTGGAACTGTGCGTATGACAATGATCACGGACGTGCCTTAAAAACATTTATTGACAACACCGATTTAACTCTCTATATCCCCAACAAACCCACCCACTATGGATCCATTAATGGAAGCTTCATTGACTTGTTAGTGTCCAGAGGTATCCCCTCTCCTTCAAATATCATTACCGCTGAGGAACTGCCATCGGATCATTATCCGTTCCTGGCCACTTACGGAAACCAAGTCACTACTGAGTCCACAGCTATGCCCAGGAAAACCAACTGGAAAAATTTTAGACAGTACATAAGTAACAATATACCTTTTTCTACCTTCACCCGTTTCTCCAATAGCAAGATCTTAGAACATAAAGTTAATCATCTAACAAGTACCATCCAATTTGCAATCAATGAGTCTGTAATTAAAAGCAAAACCGCTAACACCTCCTACCTCCCTGACTCACTCTCTAAATTAATTAAAGAACGCAACAGACACCGCAAGTTCTACAATAGATACAAAATTCCAACAATAAAAACTCAGATAAATAAAATTAGAAAACTTATCACCAGGCAAATTGCTGAACACTACCACCGTTCCTGGAACAATTATCTTATTAACATCAATGTGGAAGACGACTCATTTTGGCGAGCTGCCAACATGTTCAAAAATAAAGATCAAACTATGCCACCGCTCGCAGATAGTCCAAAAACTATCACCTCGAACAAGGAGAAAGCTGAAATCCTAGCCTCTGCATTCGAACTTCAGTTCCGAACCAACGACTCTGCTAACCCTGCTATTGACGGTATAATTCACCAATCGAT
>JAPDSC010000980.1:0-15908 GCA_026290005.1 Latrodectus geometricus
GAGTTTTAATCATATGAATTGTTCAATCATCTGATTAAAACTCATTGAAATTAATCATATAAATATATCATCAATTTTAATCTTATGAAACAATTAAAACTCATAACAAATGTGTTTTAATTGTTATGAGAAGATAAAAAAACATAAGTTCAAAAATAACATATAATTTGAAATATTGTCCTCACTTTCTATCTGAAGTATTTATGAAATGCTTACATATAAAAATACCGGAATTTAATATTGCTGACAAATCAAAATTTTGTTACTACGTAAGATAAATTTATGAAAAGTACATACTTTATTGAATTACATTAAGTACATATATATTAGAAAAATCTACGAAAAATGCAAAAAATAATGCAATTCAAATAAATTCAATGTTTCATCCATCACTTTAAAAACAGGAATTTAAATATACCTTGTGGCGTAAACATTTCAGTATATAAATAACAAAAATATTGATGTCAAGTCAAATAAAAATAAGTAAGTTATTAAAAATTTAATAATAATTTTTTGAACTTTTGAAATAAAATCTTATGACAGAAATTGTTTAATATTAAAATCCAAAAGGAAATTTAGCAATATATATTTTACAGTATCACATTATTCGAGGTGATAAAATGAGAAAATATTAAATTTCTTATTTAGAGAGGATAAATAAAGATTTTTAATAAAATGTGCAAAAAAAATTTCCAGATAAATATTTTTATATCTTTTTAGACAAATTCAGTTTTACCAGTTTATAATATAAATAATTACTCTCGTGATGAATATTTTAAAATATGGTAATAAGCATTGTACTGAAAACTACAAGTTTTTTGTTTAGTGAATAAAAAAGAAAAGTTTAGGTAACATTTTATAGAAATGTTTTATTTAAAAGGAAAAACGCAAGTAATATATTAAAAAGTGACATGATATATTGCTACTTCAAAAGAAGTATCGTATATGTTAGAATTTCGGTAAAGTAAACAGGAAATGCTGTTTCGAACGGAACAATGAAAAACGTACAGAAATAATTTATCTTTTTTCTATAAATTTGCCAAGCATGGTTAATGTATTTGAGTTGACATTTGAGTAAGACACTATTTCTTTCTCAGAATTCTCTTGAATAGATTACATTAAGATTAGATTATACTATTCATTAATAAATTAAAGAAGGTTTTTTTAAGTAAGCATTACACATTTTATGATTTCAAATAAGAATGCTTGGAACAGAACTCAAAGAAACAACCATTAAGTTAATGTGATTTTAAAAACATGTTTTTTAAATTTATTCATATGAAAAATCTTATTTTTATTTTGAAAGGATTCACAATTGTTTTGATAATAATAAAATATAGTAAGAAATATCCATTAAACTATAATTAAAATATGTGTTATCTTTCAAAATTTCTTATAATTATTTTTGTAACATAGGGAAAAATACTTATTTATAATAAACACAATAAAAAATTAGAATGTTTAAGTTTCTAAAATTTGCTTTTAGAAATTTCAATATTATGATTAAATTTTTGTGCTCAATAATGCGCAAATTTAAGTACTCATAAGATTTAAAATGAATACATATGACATTTGCAAGTCAAATTGTGAGGAGAGTCATCAATTGGTCTTTGAATTTTTTTAATGATGAATTATAATGTTAGCTGTTTATCTTAAAACTTCTCAAAAAGAATTCCAATTTAACGTTTGTTTTAAATGGAAACAAAAAGCTACGAAAAAATAAAATGTATAATTTTGGTTTTATTTAAATGAATTATTTTTATATATATTATGCAATATAACTAAATTTAATAAACTGTAGAATTTCTCTAGATTTTCTTGTAGTATGTAATGATTTTAATAAACGTAAAAATGAGAGTTTCTTCTGGAATTTTAAAATTCGTTAGTAACATCAAAACAGGAAAACATAATTTTTGATTAACCTTATGTATTATAGAGAAATGATGCTTTATTTTATTAAATATTTCAAATTTATGTTCTTACAATTATTTCTAAGATCATCATCTTAAAAAATAAGACAATTTTAAATATTTTTTGTTGTTTTTTCATGCCTTATTTTTTATATTATTGTAAAACATGTTATTAAAATATCATCAGGTATTTTAATTTTTATATGATTATCATTTGTGAAAATTATAAAAAAAGTAAAGTTTCTGTAATGCTTCAGTTTCCACACAAATTTCATAATTGAGAAAAATATTTAATAAGTTATGGAAATTCAATTGTTTCTATGAAATTATGCAAATTTTTCCATTATACGTGTTGTCAAAGAAACATTCATGACTTAAACAATATTAAGAAATAGAAGACAAAAATTTCACATGCAGATCAACATTTATGAAATCAAAATTTCTAAAAATGACATTTTATATTGTTTTCACTGATGCTTATTTTTTAGATATTTTAATTGCCAAACTCCATTGTAGCTTTTGTTTAAAAAAATTGTGACTTGAAAACATCAACATTGTTTCCATCATTTGGCTTTTTATCTGAAGATTTAAAATCAAGTAAACACAAACAAGTTTAACAAGTGTAATTGGAATGCTTGTGTCAGTTTGAGGTGAAATTAGTTTTAAGAAACAAGGAATTAAAACCATCAATCACGACATTATCATTCAAGACCCCACAATAAATGATGACCGACGTTTTTTGTTAATAGACAAAAGATAATATAACTCAAATATAAAATAGTTTCTTTTTTACAAAAGAATGAAGGATTTCAATACAAATATTCTGAAACAATATAATCATTCATTATACAATACTTCATTATACAATCATCATGAACATAAGCTAATGGTATATATTCCCTTGATTTCAAAACCCATGAGGACTCCCCTGCAGAACATTGAAATAAAATGCAAAAAAATTTAACTCCGATACAGTTTACTGAATTATCTCGAGACAGTTAGAAACATGACACTAAAAGTGTATTGCTATGGAAAAAATGTAACATTCGCAGTAACATCAATCAGATTATTAACGAGAAAATTGATGAAATGGATTGAAAGAACAATGATAAATGTACAAACTTACACATCATTTTAAATAGCAATTCAATGGCCAAAATATAGGCTGACTATCTTATGTAATCTTATCTACTCCTTACACTCTATTACTCAGCAGAAATTCCTTATTACTTTAATTCAATGATTGTTAATTCCAAAAATATATTTCCAGAGATTGTGCTTATAAAACTAAAAGTATAGAATGTATGGAGTATAGAGAGCATATTTTTATAACTTAAATCTAAAAACACTTAAATTGTGTGTTAAATTATTTGAAATTGAGACCGACTGAGTAATGGGAAACAATATACGTCAGAAAAACCAAACATTGCATTTGAAATCTGCTCACCATTTTACACTTAATGGTTTATGAATATAGTGCAATTGTATACTTTAAATTTATTGTAATGGAATTCAAATTCATCGCTGAAACAACGAAAATTATTATGCATGTCGAGTAATTTGATAGCAAGTGCCCCAAATTTGGAAGTATCATATGTGATTCAATACTAAAATAAATCCTGCAAACTTGAAATTTAGTCCTGAAAACCACTCCTGAAAGTAGGAGTGGTTTTCTTATAACATAAGGAACTTCTGAAGTAAGTCAGGAATTTTAAATCTAGTCACAAAATTTTAAGATTGAACACCATGGCATGCAATTCGAAGCATCTTAGGAAATCCGTGTCGCTAAAAGTAAAAATTCTGCATCAAATGAAGAAACAAGAAGTAATCAAATAAAACAATATATTTTTTTTTCAAAATTCACCATGAAAAGGTTATTTTTATTCCAATTTCTCTCTTTCTTCTTTGTCACATGAGAAAGAGTGGAGAGCATATTGAAAAGAAAAATTCAAAAATAGAATAAATGGTAGAAAATTTATTTGAAGTACACAAAAGTGTAAATTTATTCTTTTGATGTCACGCTATACGACTATTTGTTGAAGCTAGTATGAGTTGCTTGAAGAAGTAAGCTAAAAAAAAATTGATGTAATAAAGAAAAGATATTTTGAAAGTTTGCCAACTTTGGAAAACCAAATAATATTTTATGAGCATCAATTCAAAAAACAATTTTTACTTTCTATAATAAAATAATCCTTTTATGAAATTTATTTATTACAAGGTAAACAATAAAGTTATTGCTATTTTTAATGACCCCAAGTGTTGACAAATGAAATTTGTTGTTTCTTGAATATGAAGTGGTAAACGAGAAAGATCTTGCCATTTTTATAAACACAAAAGAACATGACCTACAGAAAGTGTAGCCTTTTTTTAGTCCTTGAAGTAATCACTGTCGGTATCCATCATCTTATGTCAATATGTCTCCAGTTGGGCAATCCAAATATGGTAAAACTCAGTTGTTTTGGACGCGAAGAAGTCCATGAGTGCTTTCCAGGGAATGGAAGAGGTAGTTAACTGATGGTGCAAGATCAGGTGAGTCAGGAGGATAGCACTAAGCCTACCAACAAAGTCATTGCATGTCACCCGCGTAACACGTGTCTTCACGTCATTGGGCAAGAACATAACACATTTGTGATTTACGCCCTTTGGTAGCAGCTCATAGTGAACCACTTGAAGACTAGTCCACCAGGTACAAAACATATTCTTTAGTGGATGCATAGGTGGTCTTGTGCTACCTGGGACTGCATTCTGAGGTGACAAACAATGTTTGGGACGCTTGAGAGTGTTATACAGGATCCAAGTTTCACCATTGGTCAGCACTCGATTGAATATGGATGCACTACTGTAGCAAGAAAGCAATGACGAACAGATTACCACTCATTGTTGCTTACCGGATTTCAACAGTGTGTGAGGAATTCATTTCATCAGCCTGTTAGTCTTATCTACGGAATGAAGTTGTAGTCTAACCTTTTCAATGGAAACTTTAAATTATCTGGCAAGTTCATTACATGTTTGACTACTGTCCTCATAAATGGCTGCCTGCAGTACTTCATCATTCAAGTCTAATGTCTTCCACAGGGAGCTTCATCCCAGACGCACAAATCTCCCGACCTGAATTTGTGAAACCAATACTTTGCCGTACATATATTCACAGCACTGTCTTCAAACGCTTGACATATTCGGCAACTTGATGCAGCAGCTGTTAAGCCCACTTTGAAGTTGTAACCCAAACAACTCCAAACGAGCTCTTCCAATGTGTCTATTTCTCTTCATTACTGTACGAGCTACGATTGATGAATGTGCGTGGTGAACCTGCTTTCTTAATGACTGATATTCCTACTTTCAACTGTTCTTTGTCTCAACCATGTCATACACTAATTTGCTCATTACTGAATGGGTTTTTAGAAACGGGAAATGTTCATCAAATTTCGTAATTAGGTGATTCACTTGCAAGAATATAAGATGAGGATTTGTACTTAAACTTGATAGTTAGAAGAAATTGCGTTATGAATGTTTTATTGTAATAGTACATTCAGATAGATACAAGTACAAAAGTTAAAACTGAATTTATTCAAATACAAGTAGATTTGTTTTCTCGTAGGCTTGTAATATAAGGTGATAGTGAAACACCCCGATGACCGCATGAAATAGCCATAGAAGTATATTAGATGAAGACGAAGGGAGATGGCAATATACTTTTCAATAATGACTTCGTGTCAGTTTACCACCTGTCAACAGGTAGATCCTTAACTGAAGAAAGATTCCTAATCCTGGATATAATTTTAGATTTGTACATGAAAGCATTCGATTTCACAGAGATAGTGTCATGGTCTGAGCTAATACTTATGTTAACTGTCGCAGAGTATACAATGAAATAACAATAATTGCTTAATGATATAAGGATGAGATCTTCTGAGTTGCCCAATGGGGACTACACACTAACTTACAAAGAACTTTTCACTATAAAGAAAAAAGAAGTGAGGCAAGTCTGGCTCGCCCCTCCCGCCCATCCCTGGTTTAGCAGTAAGACCTCGAGGTGCATGCGTTGGATTTCGGGGGTGACAGACATGATCAAATGGCCATCTTGAAACTCAGAAGTGGGCATCTGAAATGCATGACGTTCGACTCTGGACACAAAGTCTTTTCATTGTGCAATAAATGCAATCTGAGGCCGACTCCCCTCGATCACATCCTGGATTGTTTGGAGTTCACTCTGGTGGATGTTTTCGCAAATCCACGACTGGTGCTAGACATCGCTAAGGTTCATGGTGTCATGGATTTGATCTAGCTGAAGCTAGATCTCTGAGGGATTGGAAACAACAACAACAGGATGAGATCCTCAGACCTATTATTATTATTTATGGTGTATTATCATACTGAAATGAATTTCTGCTCGTGGCTGATAATGCCAGTCAATTTGAGTTCAGTTAGTGAACAATTTTCTTTTCGATGAAAGATTCCTTGGAAGGATTTGTTTGCCTATTCCTCACTCATGAACATAGAAAATGCTTGGAGCATTCTAGGAGAAGAATTTTAAGTCACTTATCTTCTTCCAAATTAATCCACTTTTAGAAATTCTCTTCTATTGGAGATGGGATTGGAATAATCCCTAGTCTCTCCTTAAAAATTCCATTGATTGATTTCAATTGAAAGAAATAATCAAATATACTTTTGAGTAAAGGAAACTGCATTCTTTCATAGAACTCATTTTTATTCAATAAATCCCATTTTTCTTGCTTGTAAACATATGAATATCATGCAATTTTGTTTACCAAGAAGTGTCAAAAAAATTAAATTGTTTCTTTTTTCTTTTCTCATAATCCACAATATTCATAAATCATATATCAGTGTACCACCAAAACATATCCTGATTTATATCTCTAATGCTGCTTAATTATTTTGAACAATATATTTATTTCAATTACTAATAAATTTCATTGATATTAAATATATAACTGATTAATATATTTTTCTGGATTAATATTTTATCATGATCAAAAAGAAAATAAATTTATCAGTTTCTTAAAAACAACTTAAATTATCATTATTTAATCATTAATAGTATAAACTTTATTTAATATTAGTCTTAAAAAATATTTACATAAAATATTTTTGTTAAAAGTATCATGAGAATATTCTGGGTTGTATAATGCATATAACGAAAAAAATAAAATAGTTTAAAGCTATATCTCTTACAAATGTAACTTTTTACAATTTATATATTTATTAACATGAAGTAATTCTAGATTTACTTAATAGTTTTAACGTTACTCTGTGTAATGGTCAACAATGTTTTAATTTTTTATACCATCATTTAAGAAGTGATATTTGATTTATTTGTTTGATTTTGAATCTCAGGCGTTAGCATTTTAGCTACCACGCTATCATGTATTCTTTTAAATACTATAAGAGCATTAGAAAGAGCGGATGCCATGAACGAACATCAAATCCATAAATCCCAGTTACTCGTGGACCATTTGCTAAAAGGACTACTGATTTTGGGTTGGGAGTGATATGGTTTCGGTTTCAATGCATTGACCGGCTGATGAGGTGAAAAAAAAAAGAAAAAAAAGAAACAGAAATCGCAAGGGAAACAAAAAAGAACGTCTTCGATAGTGCGGAACACAACTGGCCCATCCCTTCTACTCCCATGATTCCAAGAAATAGGTGGGGACGCAATATATTCTCCCCGTCGATTTATTCCAGTCGCCATGGTGACTAACGTCCCCAAATTTTCGAAACCACCCTTCTGCCTTCCTCTGGATCTTTCAGTGCCGAAAATTCTCCCATTGGCCGAGCCATCGAGCGATCTATACGCTCACCAACGAATCAAATGTGACTTTGTGACTTTGGAAGAAAGGTCACCTTGGAGAGAGTTAAGAAAAATATGTATACTTGAGAGGGGGAACTTCACTTTTGGCAGGGGGAAGTGAACTATTTAACGGGCGAAGGTTATGGCCCGACCAAACCTCTTTCTGGACTTTTATAAGACAAAAGAAGTCAAGAGAACACCTACAATGGCTTTATTGCGCCAACACTAACATGGGATGTTCGATTAATACACTTTTAGCTCATTAATTGCTTTTGCGCAGTTTTCAGGTTCCATAGGAATCGTCAACAGTCTTTTAGCTCTAATACTGTTCTGAAATTTGTAGAACAATAAAAATGGAATAAAAAAATAAGTTTGCTTAATGAATCAATATTCTAAGTCCTAGGAGTAAAATAGATTAAAAATAAATAATAAAATGCATAAAAAATAAATATATTGTTTTCTAAACTCGTCCTTATAATAGTTTCAAGAATCTTGGTAAAAAAAGAGCCATGCATCCCACATAGGCAAAATCGAAGATAGATGAATATTGGTGAGACCTACGAATCCATGTAATTTATTCTTATTATTAATTACTTATTGAAATTTTAATTATGCATACAATGATTAAATTTTAGCCTTTTCAAAATGTCCAAAAATATAATATAATTGGATATAATTAACGTTACATCTTTGAAAAAAAAAAACAAAATAATGTTTTCAAAATATATATATATCTTTTATTTAACGTTATGAAGCATTTAAAATTTTTAAGACCAAAGGTTTTTTAGCTGGTTAGAAAAATTATATCTGCGTTTTAACTAAAAAAAAAAAAAAAAAAAAAAAAAAAAAAAAATGTTATATACTAACTTTAGAAGAATTTCACTTGATTTATTTATTTTTAATTTTTCTTCTGGGTCATGAAAGTTTTTTTTATCTAAAGAATTTATATAGAAAATAAAGCTATATATGTATGGAATTTTACTCTGGTTATGCCAATTAGAAAGAAAATTTAATAAAAAAAGAAAGAAAAAATTTTCAGTACATAGGAAAAGATTTAGGATATTCGTGTTGAACAATGCTAAAACAATGATACACAGTTAAATTGTATTTAATACCAAAAAGGAACATTTAGCATGCATTAGAATTTTCACTTACCTTTTAAACTGTTATGAAAATTTGTTTTAATATTCTTTTTTACGTGTAGCAATAAATATTCTTCAGCAATACGATCATAAAAATGATATTTATAGCTAAACTTAAATGCCTACTACTTTTTTTTTCTGTCCTATACACAAATTAGATGTTAATTTAATAGCATTAAAAGGTTGAATTTTTGGCAACATAACGTATTTTTTTATTTCCTTAAGCCTATAATTGCTTATTCTTGAAATACAGATAAAGATTTCTTAAATTTAATTTGCCTTAAAGGCTAAGAACACTGAGATGAATAACGTAATTTGGACATGTTTCATATTTTTGCATTTGAGAGAATAATCCTAACTTATTTTCAGTGTTTAATAAAGTATGCATCTCATCCAGAGACACTCTTAGCTTAGCTTGTGTTAATATTTAAAAAAATTTAGAATTTTGCCTGATGAATGTGAATGAATTCGCTCTGAAACTATTACCGAGTTTCATTCACTTAGCGTCGAGCTTTATAACCCGAAATTACCTGGAACCGTAACCGTAATTCCTTATTACCTCACGAGAAATGGCGAAATGGAAACAGCGCAACATTGCGCGTGAATATTTCATGGATGAGGTTTCAAGAATTTATCTCAATGGGTCACGCACCTGATTACAGGGACATTAAATGGAAATGATGTTTCGCACAGTTTGTGGGAATGGATGATGCGAAAGAGGTATTCTTGTCTCCATAGATACCACTTTTGACTCCTGTCTTCAAAGTGGTGAGTAGATATCGTATTTATAGCTAAAACTGATAGCATTCTTTATTAAAGTAGAAAGCTATTATGAATACTTGAAAAGTATTTTTATTTTTTTTGTTTTAAATTTCAACAGTAAGAATGTATTCAAATGTACATGAAAAATTGACTAAATACTTTTTATTTTTGGCAGAATTTTTCAAATGTTCTTAAATTGAAGATGTAGAAGTTTATAAGATTAAATACAGGAACTTTTTTGTAATAGCAGACATTTGAAAATGTAAATGCTTAATTTATAAGGAAAAAGCATTTGTTTTGTATTCATAAACACCTATATGTAACATTTTTTAAATAAGTGTTCTCATCAATGTTTTCAATTTAAATAAAGAATGAACTAAAAGTAAAATTTCATAAAATTTTTTAACTTGCATAAATTAAAGTGCCAAGTTCTAAATACCAGGTACTTAAATAACCAAGTTCTCATCATCCTTTTCTAAATGGGCATAGTTTTCTGTTTTGCATTTAATTTTGAAAATATCTAGGCCTATTATATATTTAGTAACTTATTTATATTTTTTGAGTGCATGCTGAATCATTGTAACTTATATTAAATATTTTTAAAAATATGCACATATGAAACGCATAGATATAAAAAGATTATAATATGGGCAATTTTTTAAGGAATATATTATCTTTAATTTGTTAAAACAATATTAAATTTATTGTTTAAAAAATTTAATTGAGATAGGTTAAATAACAGCAATTATTTTAAGAAACTGAACTGCACACATGTGAATTTAAAATATGATTTAAAATATGAATTTAAAATATTTGTGTTATTAAATATTTGTAATTTGATGATGATTTTTTGTTATTCATGTGATGTTTTAATCGTATTGTAATAATAAATAAATCTTTTACAAAATTATTTTGTAAAATTTATAAACTTATTTAGGTTTATACGTATTTATTTAGACATAGAAACAGTATTAATTAACATTTCTTTAAAGAGAATTTTGTATTATTCAACTAATTTAAAATGTGTCTTAAGTATAATAGCATTTTGCTGATATCGGAGGAAATTTATCTTTCAAAAATAGATAGAAGAATTAAAAAACTACTAAAGAGAAAAAAATTGTTAAAAGTTGACAGCTGGAATTTGTTGTGTTTTCTAATATACGAAGTGGTAAACAAGAAAGCTCTTGCTGTTAATAAAGACACAAAAGCACATGACCTACAGAAAGTGTAACCTATTGTTAGTCCCCGAAGTAATCACCATCGATACCTAGCACCTTCTGCCAACATGTCTCCCATTGAGTCATAATTTTCTGGCGGTAAAACTTGGGACCTTTGGACACAAAGATATCCTTGAGTGCTTGACGTAAGCCTTCTTCATTGGAGAAGGATTTTCCACGAAGATGTTTTTCCAGGGCATGGACGAGGTTTTAATCTGATGGTGCAAGATCAGATGAGTAAGAAGGAGGATGCCACAAAGTTTCCCAATCAAGTCAACGTGTGACACTCAGCATCACGTTATCAGCCAAGAGCAGTACAATTTTGTGATTAACCAGAGTTGGCTGCTTCTGTTACAATACTGCTGCGAGTACTAGTCCGCAGTGACTGTTTGGCCCGTTGGTAGCAATTCGTAATAAACCACTAGACAATTAGTCCTCCAGAAACAAAGCGTATTCTAATATCGATGTCTTGTATTGTGTGTATTGTGTGTCTGGTCTTGTATTGTGTGTGATGACAGTATCTTGTGATAACAATTAAATTTTGGAAAGTTTGGAAGTGTCATACAGGATCCACTTTGTGGTCACTTATCACCAATCGATTGAATAGGGATACGCTACGATGGCGAGAAAGTTACGCTAAGCAGATTGCCCCTAGTTGTTGCTTACGGACTTACAACAGCATTTGAGGAACCCACTTGGTCAGCCTGTACGTCTTACCAAACGGTGCAGATAAAATCTAATCACTGGAAATGTTAAATTGTCTGACAAGTTCACCACACGTTTGACTATTGTCTTTTTTAAGTAGTCGCCTGACAGACTTCGTCATTCCAAGTCTGTGGTCGTCTATTGCGAGGAACAAATCTCTCGATCTGAATTTGTGAAAACAATACCTTGCTGTACGTTCATTCATAGGACTATCCCCAAATGCTTGACACATTGAGCTATTTAATACAACAACTGATAGCTCACTTTGAAGTCATACAGCAAACAATACTGAACGAGATTATTCGTCATGTAAATTTCTCTTCTGTACTGTACGAGTTATGATTGATGAATGTGAGCTGTGCATCTGCTTTCTTAACGACAAACATTCTTACTCTCAATTGATTGGTCTATTATTAAAGTCATACATTACTTTGCATACTTATTCTCTTTAATTCAATAGCAACAGCAAAAATGGCACGATCTTTCATGTTTACCAGGTATAAAATATTTTGTGAAATATTTCAAATTTTAAATTAAAGTTAAAGTTATTTAAAATTAAAGTTATAATAATTTATTGTAGTTAATTTAAAAAAAATAATGTTTCCTTCATATTTTTGAATTTTTGAGAAAAAGACCGTAAGCATTCCTTTTATTTATGCATTTAATTTAAAAAAGACATCTGGTTGATAAATTATCTTTGAAACCATTGAATCATGATTTTTATCATCTCTTTGTGTATGAGATATGATAAAATCACGATGAATGGGAATCAGATATTAAAATTCAAGATTACTGTAAAATTTTTCAATATAAGTCCAAAAATAGTATTTTTGATGTAAAATTTCCCGTTGAGCATATAATCCATTAATTTTAAGTGAATTTTTTTTTATTCTATTCTTATCAATTACACTTTGAGACCGATACTTTTATGAGAGGAAACCGACTAAATATAAGAATCCATATTCTAATATGGATATTCACGAGAAGATAATTTGCATGTCAAATACAGATTTGAATCTAAAGCTGGTCATATTATTATTATTATGTTTTTCAACATTTAAAATTACGAATGAAAGTACGATGTTACACGACTTTTTAGGTTTAAAATTTTGGAACTAATTTCCAGAGTCATACAAGCTTTATTGCTTGATTTATAATTCAAACTTTTATTTTTATCTAGATCAAAGGAGATACACATCAATATTTAAAATGCTAACGACACAAATTAAGGCAGTTGGGAATACATTATAAATTCTTCTCAATAATTTAAAAAGATTATAAAATTTTTTATGCCCATTTTTTTAGTTATAGACTCGCTATTTGTTTAAATGATTCCCATTTGAAATTTTCTAAAAGTATTATTAGCATTTCTAAATATTCTAATATTAATATTTAATAAAATATTATCTTAAATAGCTCTTTTATAACTGTCAGGTTATAAATAAACAAGTTTACTGATGGTTTAAAATTTAAAAAATTTTAATTCGGATATCTTTTTAAATTTTGTAAAACTAATGTTAAGATAGAAACAATTGACATAAGTTATTTTATGTATATCCTAATTTAGTTTTGTGTGGATGTTCCAGATTCTTTTAAATCCAAATTTAATATGTTTTTTACAAATATTTCTAATAAAGTAAGCTTGCTTTAAATTTGCTTTTAATTCACTTAATAAGAATATTTCCAAATTCTTTTTAACGTTAAATTTTTTTATCTATGAATTATAAGAGAAAAACTTTTTGTTATAATTTACAGAGAAAAAAAATGTCTAGATATTTAACTAATTATTAAAAATTGATAAATACCGTTAAAATGTTTAAAGGTTAAAAAGTCACATCAAAGAAATTTCTTAAAATAAATTAACAACCTTATGAAAATGTAAGTTAAACTTTAAATCAAATAAAATTTCAAAGCTTAAAATTTATTTCTTTGTTAAATTTCCATGAAGAAAATTTTTAACTATAGACAGAAGATATTTTCGAAAATCTTATTATTTTATACTTAATCTAAATTTCCTTTATTAATACTTTAATAATATAAATAAAACTCAATTTTTTAAATTTTTCCCAAAATACATTTTTGATTATTTACAAGTTTTGAATTTTTATTTGTGAGAAAATGAGCAGATTCTTTGTAAATTTTTACATCAAATTATTTAATCTGTAGTGTAATATATGAAAGCAATTAATAGCTATATTCTTTTCAAATATTCACCAAAGTTATATATTAATCCTAAAAGCCTTATGCTTTGTGACTTTGAAGCTAATAATGATCTTAGAATGATTAATACAGATGAAATAAAAAATTTTCTTGAATCAAATGCTGAATCTGAAACTGCTATTAATAAAATATATAGTATAAATGAAAAGTGAAAACAAATTTAACATTTTTATTTTCAAAAATAGGCCAAAGAAAAAAAGCATAAAAAATGTTAAGCTATGTTGAGTAATTGCTTTGGTACATTAGTAAACACAAATATTACTAAAGATACTTTGTTTGTTCAAATTACTTCAAATAGTTTTACAAGAAAAACTGGTCTGATTTCAGATTTATTTCTCGAAATTTTAAGGATCGTAGAAGTTAATTAATAATATGTGTACAAAATGTTTTAGATAAATGGAAATATTTGAAACACTTATAGTAACATTTTTTGAATCGTAACATTCTATAAATGATAATTATAAATTAAATTAAAATTTTTAGTTTTATTTTTATTGGAATGTTTACATGTTCTATAAACAATTCAATTTTTTAAAAAGATATAAAAAAATTAGGAATTTTTTTTTAAATTATGTGATAAAAGATCAAAAAATGTTTAAGATTTTAATTTTCAGTTTATTATCTTTTATTTTGTATTCAAATATTCCTTTCCAACTTTCAATGCCATAAATTTATAACCGTTTACTCTTCTTAGACAAAGTACTCCTATTAGAATTATTTAATATTTTATTCCGGCTTCATTTTATTGTAACCAGAGATCTATCCGTGATTTCACCCCCCCCCCCTTATTTTTTCTCTGTAGAGTTCAAGTTATCGACACTCAGACATAGTGGAACATGATATTGAACATTCGATACCTAACTCAAGCTCCTGTTCAACCCCGGGTGAGGGCTACAGGGGCATACTGAAGCATTTACCTAATGGTTGTTTGAAAAAGATGAATGTTCTCACGTTTTTAGGAACACTTAGATAGGAAAAGAATGGTTATTGCAATTTTTATTAAGATTATGTACTGGAGATAATCGATAAGCATTTATATTTGAGAAAAATATTCTGTAAATAGAAAAACCGCTCTGTTTTTTATTTGAAGATTTTTTTCAAAGTGGGCTAAAATAGCAAAGCTTTCAATCGAGAATAAAATAGAGGTTCATTTTTTTATTATTGAAAAAGTATGATGAATAAATTTTTAAATATGAACAAATTAATGAATAGAATGATAATAGTTTTTATTAAATAAATTAGTAGTTAAATTCAATTGATTACAGATATTCAAAAATGCTTATTTTCTCACAAATTAAAAAATAATAATAATAATTTGTTTTAAATTGAATTGTTTTTGATACTTTTAATTTAAAAATTTTAAGTTGTAATTATTTCGTAAACTATTTTCAAAATTAAGAAATCAAATTTAAATTTAATGTTTATATAAGCAAAATTTTGGAATCGTACTATTTAAATAAAAATACGAATCATAAAGTACACACCGTAATTGAAAGCTTTGATGATACTCGTGAAATAAAGAATTAATTCTTTAAAATTGGGTAACATGCATTGCGTTACATTTATGTATAAAATACACTAAAACTCTTTTTTTAATTTAAGATACTAAAGTCATAATTTAAAAGTCTGTTTCTGTGAATTAAAACTATAAATTTTGGCCTTGATATTGAACACAATTTATTTTTTACACTTGTTTTAATAATATTTGAATAATTTTCACAGTAAAATTAAAAGGGAAAAATATTTGACAGTATTATTAAATAACAAAATAAGTTTAAAGGAAGTTTTATAAGGAATATATCTTTCAAGCGAATTGTAGGAATTGAAGTTTAGGATTATTTGAAAAATCAATCATACGAGGAAAAATAAATTACAGTTGAAAATATGATGTATAATGCCTAAGTATACATATTGAAGCAGAAAGCAAAATATATACATTTTTAATTACTTGAACTATATGTAAATATTTTAATCTTTACAAAAATACCATAAAATGTTAAATTAATTTATACGGTATATTTTTTTGATGATTTTATTTATATATTTTTGTAAAAATAAATATTTTTATCAATATATACATATATGACTTAAAAACCATAAAACAGTTAAAAAATTAAAATATATAGTATTTTGAGAAATAAAT
>JAPDSC010000984.1:2983-41259 GCA_026290005.1 Latrodectus geometricus
CCCTGGCGCCTGCTTCCCCCAAGAGAAAAAGAGGGTTGGAATGTATTTCCTGTCTGAACTGTGCATCCATACCTATGAGCGGAAACGCCATTTCCGTTACTAATTAAGGAGGTGAGAAAGGGATCACCACAAACTCTTAAACTGTTTAAAGATTATTAAACAGGAGAAAAGAAAGTTATGGCGCAATAAATTGTAATAAATGAATAAATATTTAAGTTCCTTTTATCATAATTAGCAAACGCATTATAAAAAATATGTACTACCAAACTATTTTGAGAGCAAAATTTTGAAGCGATAAGCTTAATAGATGACATTAGTTGTGACGTCATATCCAGCAACTGTTTCCAAACATTTGCTGTTAAGCGCCATTTATCATTGAAACTGCCATAGACTTCGGTGATAGATTTTTAAATTGTTATTTTTGAAATTGATATTCCTTTTTAAGGATAACGTGTTTGCTAAAACTTTTAACCTTTTGTTTGCTTAACCTTTGATTCTCGCCAAATTGTAGTCACACTTAATCACCAAGCTGGGCAAAATCCAATCGTATTCTGGTTGCAACCGAACAATTTATTGTTCTGTGCCAACAAAAATCACCAATAAAATCGATAGCCAAACAAAAATCTCCAAGTTTGGCAAGAAGGCACTTTTAAATACAATATTAAACAAATGTTTACATTGTATTTGTTTGGAAACAGTTGTGGATATGACGTCACACTAATGTCGTCAATTCACGCTAATAATTTACTTAAATACACATGAGACAAATGATTGAAACCAATCTTAGTTTACTACAGTTTACTGCTGCTTTTACACTTGTATTCATGTTCATTTAAAAAATAAAATCCATTTGCTCACTATTCATAAAAATATTAGTATTTCAGAAATTAACAAATCAAACATTGGACTTTTATTTAAGTTTGTTCTTTTTTTTCTAACTGCATAGTTCATTGAATATATCAAAAACAAATCCAATAAGACAGTTAATAAATATTTGTCCATTATTATTTTGATTTAATTTAATAATCCATTTTTTTCCTTGCTATGTTGACATTATTTAAATGAAGCATTGAAAATTGTGTAAAAACACATCCTTTTTTAACGAATGAATTTAACAATAAAAACTAAGCGAATCTATTTAAAAAAAAATATCTGCAATTTTAAAATTTTATTTCATGTAATCTTTATATCTTGCAGCTTCTTTTCGGCATAACTGAAATTTCTCTAAAGAAATCACAGAAAATTATTACCTTTCAAATAAGAAAGATATTCCTTTAAGAATTCAAACTAGCACTTTCTACTGAAAAACACAATAACATCTCCCCCCATCCGTGGGAAACTAAATACCTAATTTAAATCACTAGAGCGATGATAAAAAATTATAGAATAGAACTCCGAAAGGAGGAAAGGTTTTTAATTTAAAAATTGGCAGAAGCATGTAAAGAAGTACCCAGAGAAATGAGAATCTTCTGCTGCTAAGAGCGAAAGATATATCTGGCAGGGCTCCGGCGATAGCGCGAATTTTGTTTACATCTTTTGTCTACCCTTTGTTCTTGCGTATTGAGCTGTTTTGTTCTGAAAATATGCAAGTGTGTATGTCATCATGTGAAAGCAAAAGGTTATAAATTAAACAGATTTTAAACTAAAGGCTCTAGATATTAAAAATAATAATAAATGTCGACAAACATGTTATAGGTAGAAAACAAAGCAGGGAAGTACAAAAGAAAAAAATATATCTGATGCATAGTTAAAAAATTATTTATTTTTTCATTTAATTGTTGATGAAACAAATGTGTTTTATCTTTAGAATATGTTTAACCTCATTTTAAGAATTATCAAAAACTAAAATTTGAAAAATATATGTTACTCTAATTTTCCTTTGTCTTAATGTTTTATCTCGTTCTTATTAGAAATGTTTTTTTAATTTCTTAAAATTTGATTTTGTGTAATTAAAATGGTGTTGCATTTTTCTTTTTTTAAATTTTTCTTTGGTTTTTATTTTTTAATTTTTATTTTAATCAATATATACAAACATACATGTGCATACTTTACTCTGTGAAAAATCATTTCTATGTTTACGACAAATATACATACCTTGAATTTTAAAGAAAATCTTATAATAATTGATTAGCTGTCAAACATTAAAGTTTTTATTATTTACCAAAATTTTATATTGAAATGTAAAAAGAAATACCTAAATTTTTTTGTTATTGAGAGCATTAAATAAAAAAAGTATCACTGCAATAATCAGTATATGATCTATGGAGATAGATTCCTATATTGGAGTTGTCTATCAAATCCTCTAAAAATAATAAATTTTTATTGATCTTGTGTAATTTTTGTAAATGCTATGCATTTCATATATGATTGAAAAGGGATAACTTATTTTAAATTTTCACAATTTATTTTAATTCATAATGAAAGTATAAACATAACAATACTGAATGTTGCTGTTTTATTCAATTAATGTTACTTGTTCATATTTATTATTAATTATTACTTCTGATTAGCACAATCCTATAAATTTTGTGTCTTGAAAATCATTACCAAGTAGAATACACAATTTAGTGTGATTTTAGTAACTTTTATGTGTGACTTTAATGAATAAAATTTAAAGTTTACTAATAGATAAATAACAAATGTCATGACTTTTTAGGTATATTTTTACTTTTAAAGTAAATATCATTCAAGTTGCAAAATTTTAAAGTGTTTGATGCATTTTTATAATTTATCAAAAGTCTTAGAACTTTTATAGTTATTTTTTCTGTTGGAAAATTAAATATAATTCTCTAAAAATTATGAATTTAAGTTACTTTGATTAAGGAACTACAAATATTTTTTAAATAAAGAACTTCCAGGAAATATTTACAGTGCAGGGTATAGAAAGAAACACTTTACTAAGTTTTTGCTATCTCAATAGTTGATCTTTTACTTCCATAGGAGCTTGAAATAATAGAAAAAATCAATTTATAATTGCATTTTTAAATTTAAAAAATGCAGTTTTTATAAATTAGGAAATCTTTATACAGTTTTTAAAATTTTAATTACTCAAAATATTTCCTAACTGTACGGCAAAAATTGGTTGAATTGACTGATAAATTTCAGTATGAAATTTTTTTCCAAATTAAAAATTTGAGAAAAAAAATGCTTTTTTTTTTAAAAAAAAAATATTTTTAGATGTTTTAGAATAAAAGAATTGTTATTGAAGCACAAATTAAAAACAGATATTGTATAAGTAAATAATTTGTGCATGACATGTGTATAAATTTCATTTACTTTGAAAAATATAATGATGAATAATGTTTTAAATTATTATATTATTTCAATTTTTCACAAAATTTGAAGTTCAAATTTTTCACACATTTTTGCCATTCAACTGTCAATTTTTGTACTGGACCAAAAAACTAAATTAACACCACTTGAGATTTATTACTCATAAATTTTTTTTGAAATTTAAAAAGTACCAAAATATGATTTTTTACTCATATAAGACATTTTTACAATTGATGTGTTGATCAAAAACTTACTTTCAATATTAATTTTGCAAGTACAGATTAAGATTTTAAACTTTGCAATCATTACATAAGTTTACTAAGTGTCTTCTAATATATTTATTGCATTGAAATAGGATTTGTAAGTGTAATTAGCTTGTTACATTATATTAATATTTTTTAATTAGGATATTGAGAGGTCGACTGAGAAAAAAATAGATGAAGGTTTACTAGAGCAACAAGAGATTTTCTTGAAAAATAAATGGAAATCATCTGTTAATGTAAAAATAAAACCTGGATACAAACCAAATGAAGAACAGAAAAGTTTTTAGGTAATATGTTTATATCAATAACCTGAAGACATTTAAATTTAGTATGTGTTGCAATTTATTTTTGAAATCAAATATTTAATTTGAAATATTTTGTGTTTTTATACCAAAATTCAAATAAACCATATAAATATAATGTATGTATATGCATTAAAGATTTGCTTATATAATTTGTTTTGAGTTAATTACTGTCACAAATATTATTTGTAGAATGCACATATTGCAATAAAAGAATTGTTATACCCAAAATGAATAATTGCTGTGTTATATCTGCCTTTGTCTTGAAACAAAATATACATTATAAATATTGATACCCTGCATTAAAAGTCTGTAGTGTTAAATCAGTATTCCAGATAATGACAGTTATTTGTAAAGATAATTGAACTGTCACATATCTTCAGAACTGGAAGAAGATACTTATTGAATCTCTTTTACTTTATTTATCTTCATTTTTGACCTACCAGTGTGAGGTGCATTTTCAACTTGAAATATATGTGAATAGAATCAACTAAGCCAAAATTTCATATAGTTGGCTGTTTCAGTATGGGAACAATAAACATCATCGGTTTCAGCTTCCTGAGTTGCATTTTCACCTTTATCAAAGAAAAACTGTAAAACATCCTGAATTTTCTCTTCGTTTAATACACTGTAACTCACAACTGAATGAACACAACAGAAAACAGTATAAATCTAAAATTTTTTACTGATATTTTACAAAATTTTGATTACAATTACAATTTACCACAAAAATAATTGATTTTTTTCCCTAACCTATTATATATATATGGTTCATTTTTGAAATGTTCATTTCATATGGTAAATTAATGTAAAGTATATAAATCTGTAAGATATGTGTCTCATATCATAGAACAAATTAAAAATATTTTAATTAAAATTTTTGATTATTATATATTATTTAAAATTCTTAATTAAAGTTATTATTTATATGATATTTAATTAACTATCTTTTCTTCTTCAGAGGAACATAAAGAAATTGTTTTTGATGCCCAGATAAGTTTAAATATTAAATCAGTATTTTTATCATTGATTAATGAAATACTAAGCATTAAACAAATTATTTGTTTTAATAACATGAGAAAAATTTTTTTGTGTTCATAAAAATATGTAAAATTTGTTATTATAGAATTATAAAGAAACACGTATATCCCTTTATATTTCTATTATAATAATGCTTTTTTAAATTAAATTTGATAAAATATGTATTTATTTTTTAAATTTCTGAGTAGCATACTGTCTCTAATGAATTATTTGTTTTTAACCTTCCTTTAGATTTACCAGATGAAGTTTTTCCTGTGCTTGATAAAAAAATGAAAACAAGCAAGGTATTAATATATATTTAATAAAATTCTTATATGAGTTAAAAACAAAAAGTGTCTTAACATTTTAAAAATCAAGCTATTGTTAATTTAAAAAAATTCAGCCAGAATCCCCATTTGTTATACTTATGATGTTTTTGACAATTTAGAGCTAAATAATATAATTTATTTAATTATTTGAACATTTAATTATTGAATTATTAGCACAGTTTTGAAAATCAAATCTGTTGGTATGCATACTATTCTAAATATATTCAATCAAACTTGAAATTTTATTTTTTGAGCAATAAAAATATTTAAGTAATATTCAGATCTTTAAAGGGCATATTATAATTTTTTCTATGAATTAGAAAATTTCATACATTAGCAAATAAAACAATTAGTATATTTTTCATCCTTTCTAATTGGTCAAGAAAATGGATCAGTACTTTTTATATGGCGTTACAATGCAATTTTTCCTGAAAAGACAACATTCACAACTATTTATGTTTCTATATGAATTTTAATAATAGTATTTATGCTTATTTTGCAAAAGTTTAGTTGATTTCTTCAGTTACAATAAAAATAATGGTTTTGATAAATTAAATTTTTTTGTAGTAAGTCAATAAATATTTGTTTAAGATAATTTCAACTTCTGAGTCTTGTAAGCTAGAACTCTTGATAATGAAAAATTAAATTAACTTTAATTCTATTTAAACTCTTATACTAATGTTTTTATTGCAACTAATGATGTCTTCTAATAAAATATTTTATATCTATCTTATTGTAACCTTGCCATTTATCACTTTTTTTATATTTATTATTAAAAAGTCATCTGATAAAATTTCACTATTGAATTTTCTTTATATATATATATATATATATATATATATATATATATATATATATATATATTGATTCGCAAAATGACATCAAGTTATTGATCTCTTAAATTTGGAAGGAAAATAGATTTTAGAAATGCATATCTATTGCTAAAATCAAAAATTTTTTAATTTTGCATAAAAAATTATTCAATAAAAAATAATTTAATAATTATTGTGTATGGCTTTACATTGATCACATTTAAATATTAATAATTCTATTTTTATTTTTTTTATTCCTTCCTATATTTTCTCTAATATTGGGAACACAGACAAAATAAGATCTAAATTAAAGCAAACTTGATTTTTAAATTATTAAGGGAATTATTAAACAAATTTAAATTATTAAACAAATGATAATTTTGTTTGATTTAGAAACATGAAAGAGCTTATTTTTCATTGGAAGAAGTTTAAGATGACTTAGGAATATCATAAACTAATGGTAAAACTCTAAAAAATCAGTTAAAAATAATAATAATTTTTAGTATATCTTTGAAAGAAAATATATTGTAAATATTTATTTGGTTTTCTATACATCTGTTTCTTATGCTTGTTTTATTACAATTTTATTTCTGATATTTAGAAATGGATTAGTATATAATAAATTATGTAATATATATTTACTGTAAAGTTTCAGCAATTTGGGATTTGGTTATCTGCTAGGCCAGCAGCATTTATATTTTTATTCAGTTAATCCAACTAAAATTGTTGAAAAATAATTTGCTGTTAGCTTGCAAACGTCAATGAGTATAAGTGTCTGTCGAAAGCTTGTTCGCGTCAGTGAGTCAATGCAATCTCTTACTAATGTGTCTCTCACTGTACAATTACCATTTAAATTCCCCAAACATTTTCATTTGTTTGTACATTCATGCTAAAAATACTATTTCTATCTTCAATAGTCAATGCACAGTGAAGTTATTTGTTGACAGTAAGTTTTTGAATATGCTATGCTTTATTGTAGTCATATTAAAAATCATGATTATGGAAAGCAAAAAAGAAAGAAGATTCTTTTATCAATGAAAAAAAAAAGTTTGATACATGAAAAAGCTAGATAAAAGGGAAACAATGCAGAATACAATTACTGATGACGATACCATTAGTCATTGCACTGTTGAAGATTAAAAACAAAAGCTATTAGAATTATAATTGTAGTGTTCCTCACAAGTTTCCAAAATTGACATAAAAGAGAAAAACAAAAAAAAGTAATTATAAGAAAACTGTTGAGGCTTTGTTACATTTGCTTTGTCAAGTTTGTGGATAAAGGAGTACTTATTTAAAAAAAAAAAAAGGCAATGTATTTTCAAAAAGAAATTATAGAAAGTGATGCAGATTTTGCGCAGACAATGTAGAAGCTGGCTAGACAAATGGTAAAAGTTATCTGCAATCCATCAGTTCTAAAGAAATACTGTCATGAAACTTTGAAGAAATGGACCAATTTTAGAATATTTCAACATTTATTGAAGCTGAAAGCTTAATAAGAGATAAAATGTTTAATTGCAACAAAATGGGCCTTAATTTTAAATGTTACAGAATAAGGGTTTCATAGCTAAATGAAAAACAGTAGCCCCCAGAGTATAAAGTTAGAAAAGAGATTTATTATTCTGGCAATGATTGAAAAGACAAAAAAAAAAAACCTGGTGGTTTTAAAGCAATTTCAAAATATGTTCTAATAGTAAAATATTTTAATTAAAATGCCATTGATTAGCAGTGACATTTTTATAAATTGTTTTTTTTTTTAAAAAAAATATGTCCTTAACAGAGATCATTTTAGTAGGTAATAACCTAACCAGGAAAACAGCTTTAGTTTATAAGTTTGATGTTATTAGTATTTTATAATTATTATAATTACCTTTGGTGACATTACTTAGGAAAACCTTATATCTTTTTTAATTTCTCATTAGAAATATGTCAAATATTTTGTCTCTCCACTGTTCATTAATCTTGATAATTATTTTATTAATTTATAGTTGCAGTTGTGTTAAGAACAAATTTTATTAATAATTCTGAATAATATTTTCGTTCTTCAATTTATAAGTTTTAGCAATTTTAGGTACATGTTTTTGTTTCATATTCTTAAGGCTTTCTTCGCAATGATATTCTGCCATGATTCCTATATATTCCACAAGTTATGCAACCTCTTCTACTAGTTTGTAAACTTATTATTGAAATTAATAGCCATTTAACTCAACATTCTAAAGATTCTGCTATCCAAGTATGCATTTATTGCAATTGTTTCCTACAGGAAACAGGATATTAATATATTTTTTGTTACATTTAATTTTACTGTCCATATTCTTAATTTCATGTCTACTATATTTTGAATTATTTCTGAACACTATTAAAACTATATTTTCTTCCACACTTCGATCCACGTTGGTTACATACTAGCCGATCACAGCTAGGATGTAACCATTTTTAATTTCATTATAACATGAAAATATTCCACTTTTGTTACTCCATTCTTTGTCATTTCAAGAATTTTTCTGGAGAAATGTTTTAATCACATTAATTTGTCATTAGTTTATAGAAATTATTATTTTATATAATATTCCTGGTAATCTTACAAAAATTTATTAAAAAAAAATGAAATATACATTTTATTTTATTACAATATATATCTATATATATAGCCTTTACATTTACATGTTGTGTGCTAAAAATAAAGCAATTCATTTTTGTCAATTAAATACAATTAATAGAAAAGCTTTATGTGTTTCCCCCTATTTTTTACATTGAAATAAATTCGAATTGTAAATAGAGCCATTATAAATTTAATAATTTAATAAGATGTAAAAAAATATTAAGAATACAATGTGATAAGATATTAACAAAGTTAAATAAAATAATTTTTTTTCATATTTATCATTTGAATTCAAAATTGTTATTATAAAATGTTCAGAAAATCATTTTGGCTTGGTGAGGCAAATTAAATTTTGCCATATTCTTGTCTTACGTCACATAATTTCTTGTAATTGTATGAATGCAATGTTGATACAATATTCTCCTTTTCAGAAAATTGTAACATTGGAAAAAATTTCAATAATTGAAGCCTTCTTATGAGATTTATTAATAATTCTACTGGCAATAATTTTGTAAATTTTAATACAAATCTATAATAGAATATTTTGTAATATTATAGTTTTATTTTTCTATATATTTGTCTCATTATGATTTTCATGTATTCCTTTTTAGCTACTTAATTTAGTAATCTTTAAATATATATTTTACATTAATTATGTAATTATAATCATAAAGACATGTAAATCATTTGTAATTTGATCTAATTTTGGTAAATTTTTAAATTATATTTTAAGGATTTTGAGATGACATTTATAGAATATTTACTTGTATGAATGTTTAGTTTATTTAAATGAAAAATAGAAAAGGAAAAAAAAACAATATTTTTTATCCAAAAGTATTTTTTTTAAATACTTGAAATATTTGGAAACATCAAAAAAATTTATTCTTTTTATTCAATACTTGTTTTATATAACTTACAGTTTGCCAAAAATCCTGGTTTACTTAAGCTTATATTTGAAAAGTTCCTACCTTTGAATTGACAGTATGTTGGGAAGAACAAAATTTTATTTTTTAAATGTATTTAATATCTATTTATATTATTCTTTTAAGAGTTATGATGTAATTTTGAATAACCCACTTCTTGTTAAATGGAAAATATTGTATCCTGAAAGGGAAAATAAGGATACATTTTTTTTAATAATTGTTTTTTTCTTATTAAATTTTAAATTCTGTGTGAGATAACAATTTCTATCCTGAATAATTTTTTAAGTGTAATTAAATGAAAATTATATTTCAGTGTCTTCAATATTATATGAAAATTATAAAAAATTTATTTTTTAGGTGGAGGTAAGCTGACAGATACAGTTAATTATTATGGTCCATTACCTTTTGCTTTGACCCTGATGAGGATTAAGGCATCATGTAACGAGGAATTAGCATTACATTTGGTATGATTTTACAAATTATTTTTTTTTTTAATTTGATATATGCTAAATATTTCAAATAAGTAACTGTTATAAGCAAAGATACTATATATATTGCTAACAAAGTTATCCATTTCTTTCTGTATTCAATAATTGTGGATAGTTATATATTCAAATAATATTCTGTCTAAAAGTAATTTCATATACTTCAAAATTATCAAACTTTGTTATTGTATTATATACAAAATTATAGTAACAAATGTGTTGTATCAAATTTATGTGCTTTTCATTTTTGTACTTCGCAAATGGTTTTTGCAGAATGAACAATTTTTTTCTACAATATTAACATATGAAAACAACAAATACAAGAAAAATTTCACTGTACATGAGAAATTTTGCAATTAAAATCAGTTAAGTCTTAAATGAAATAGAATTTTCCATCACTTTAAATATTTGTTTCAAAGATGTGTTTGTAAAAATGTAAATGATCATCAAGTTTGGTAACTTGCCACAACATTTGTTATCTTTTCTAGAAAAACTAACAAAAATTGTGTATATAAAATTTCAACTCTTCTATAAACTATGAGTTTATAGTGCTTTGAACTTTTATGTACATAAATTTTTGATGACATAAAAGTTTTTTTTTATTATTATTATTAAACTAATATTAACGAAGTTTAAAAATTTCTCTTAATAACAAAATTATGTTCAAATTTTCCAGTGCAGTTAAATGTAATTCAATTTTGAAGAGATTTTTTTCATGAAAAATGAGTAAATTATAATAGTTTCTAATATTGAAGGATATCCATTCAAGTGTTAAGCTGTATGGTTATTTTCAAATGCTACTTTATTTAAAATTAGAGAACTAAAATCTAAATTATGAGAATGAAATGATTGATAAACAACTAAATATATATTATATTTTGTTATTGTATGTAATATATTTTACTGAGTTATTAATATTTTTTCTGATGTTAAAAATCTCAAAATTAGGATATTATTGTCTGAATTTATTGCTACTTTTTTCCAATTTAGTTGATTAAAATAATAAGTGTTTAAAATCAACAGGTATACCTACTTATTCATAGGAATTGTTTGAAAATTACTCATTTTTATGTGTATTTCTTAAAAATTTATTCTCTTTCTTAGATGAATTTCCCCATTTGCATAGATTCATTTATATATTTTATTGAATTAGCCAGCTTGAAGATATGAAGTAAAAGGAAAAAAAGCTTTTGATGTTTATTGTAAAATTTAAAAAAAACTTTTGTGAAATTACATTAAAAAAACTATTTATAAAAGTAAAAATAAATAACTTTCAATAATGTGTTATAAACTACAAAATCAATTTTTAAATTTTAAAAAATATGTAAAATTCTTAGAATCCAGAATTCACATGTTGAATATTATTCTTATATATACAATATTATAGACATATAATATTGTTTAAGAATAATAAATTTTTAGTGATACAGTGCACAATTTTTTTACTGGATTTGTTTTAAATATTGTTAATATTTTTTTTTTTTTTTATAAATATTAACAATATTTAAAACATATTTTTCATGAGGCATTTTTTTACATAAATCCCTAAAATATAATGTTGAGATATATTATACATTAGAAATGTAGTATAGAAAAATGAATATTATGTGTTAAGATGTCTTATGTGAAAAATATTATTTTTAAAAGTAAAAAATAGTAAACCTTAAAACTGTAAACATTTTATTAATGATTATGATTTGTATCGCTTTCATTATCAAATTAGTTAATAATATTGATGAAATACATATATTAATTTATTTTCTAATCAATGAATATGTATTTTCACAATTTTATTTGTATATTATTGCTTTAAAGTCTTATTGAAATTTATAAAATTTACATAGTATTTATCAATTTTGCTTTGTTTGTGTTTACTATAACTTGTTGAATTACTAACTTATTCTTTTTTCTTCAATATTTTTTTTAATTCATGTTAAATATGTATGAAATTTTATGAATCATTAAATCTAAATAAATATTCCTAATTATTTTGACTACTTTGATATTTCTAGTTTAGATTTTCTGGTTTAAATTCTTATAATTTTAATAGTAATAATATTGTATAAAATATAACTTTTACACAAATGTATGCAAAAGTATATTTTTAACTTTGTAATAAATTCTTATTACAATTATTAACATATTTTTTAAATACAAAATTTTGATTTGTTGAATATCCTGACGCTGTATTTAATACTTAATGTAAGTTAAAATAGTGTGAACCATTTTCCTGAATTGGAAAGATTTTTGTAATTGCAACTAATATTTTCATATTTATTGTAATGCTCAAAATGCAATAAATTATCAATTATTAGATGCTATTTTAATATTTTTAATGCATTTAATAAAAAATTACTATAACGAGAAAACAGGCAACGACAAAATGACTTTTATGATTAATTTGGTTGAAGTATTTTCACAAATAAAATATTTTAATTCTTCTTATCCCAAAAGAGAAATATTTTCACATTTTTTTTTCATGGGAAAAGTAACATAATCTTACTGTAGGAAAAAAAAAACTTTTTTTATAAATATTTAAGTGTAGAATCACTGTTTTTAATAAAATTGCTTCAATATTTTCAAAAATAAAATATTCTTCAATTGGTTGTCACTTGGTGCAATGGTATTAATTGACAATTGATTGAAGCTTCTTTCAATCATTTTGTGAATTATGGACTGAATTGTCCATTCTATTTAGTTCAATGAATAATAGAGACTTTATTGTAATATGTGTTTGCATATTAATAATCATAAATCATTTATTTATAATATATTAATTCCTAAAAAACAATCACTTTATATTATTTGTATTAATTATTATGGTAAATTTATATTTTACCTTATTTTCTTATCTTTCTAGGAATAAAAAGTTATCACCTCATGATCTACAGAATATTATGGTTGAGAGCTTTTAAATTCTTCATATTTTGCTCTGCTATGGATTGGGGTTAGAAGTATTTTTGTAAGAATATATTTTTTATTTATTTTAATGTGGAAAATACTGTTAAAGTAATAAGGAAATGTTAAATTTTCATTTTTTTTTCTTTTGATTATCGATAAAATTGGTTGAATACTTTTCTACTATAATGATTTTTTAAATTGTATGTTATATGCAACAATGCTATGAAATGTTTGCTTGAAATACATATTTTCTTTCAATAATTCAAATAAATTTTCTTATCAGGAAAAATCCTTATATTATGTAAAACATTAAAAAATGGAGTTTTCCTTTCTTTATGATATATCTTTACAATTTATATGTCTTATGGTAATTTCCATAATTTCAAAATTATTCTTTTATAACTTTCCTGCCATACTCGCTCATGCATTTTACATACTCCAATTGTTTCTGATTTAGAAGGCACTCTGTGCTTAGAAAATATCAATATATATCGAAATATAAAAAATATCAAAACTTTAAGATATTCTATACTAAACTTACTTGCATAGCATGCAAAACTTTTTCCTTTTGCTTTCCTTTTGTACCACCTGCAGCAAGATTTAAGTTACACTGAATGCTTTGATTGTTTTATATTATATGTTCTTAGTTCAAATAGTGAGTGCTGATAAATTAATTAAGCAAGGTACTGCAATTTTTACGCTACTTGTGACGTGTGGTTATGAATTTCCAGTAGCGTGCACCTGCAAAGAATCAAATCCAATAATATCACAAGCAAATTGCCACCCAACCACTTTGCCATAAATCTTGTAAGTGTTTTGATAAAATTAAAAGTATCTCTATTCTGACATGTTACATGACATAAGTGTTGCAGCTAGAGCACAAACCAATATATATTGTATGCATTTTTCTTTTCAATCTATTCATATTGCTATTTCTTCCCTACAACTTTATGATTGACTTATTTTACATATTTTATTTTGTTTACCAGATATAAAACCCTTACTTTGTTATTTTATAACTGCAGAAGCTGTAAGTAGTTTTGTTGCATGAATATACCCTTTATCACCTTTACTTAACTTTAAGTTAATCTAATTGCTTTCTAAAGTTTTGTTTTAGCTGCTAATTTAGTCTTTATTTTATATGTTTTTATAAATTTTGTTCAGTTTCAATAGAATTTTTTTTATCCTATTGTTTGTGTAATTTTGAGTTGACAAAATCTCATATTTATAGGTATGTAGTGTATATTTTTAACTTTTGTTAAATCATGTGTATTAATTCTATAGTATATATAAGCAATATAGCATGTTTATTCTTAAAAAATATGATATAATATCAAAATATTAATTTTTATTTATTTATTATTTTTAGGCATTTGTATCCTATATTTTTGAGATAGGTGGATTTTTGTCTAAGTTTAAATTTAAATGTCAAAGAATCAAAATATTGTCAATCTTTTGAATATGCATCTCATTTTTCAAGGCATTAGAAGCAATTGTTATACATTCATCAGAAGAATCTGAACAGTAAAATTTTTTAATTTTTAAGATAATTTAAATATTTTAATATAGGATACTTATCAGTTTTTCTTCTAGATTTCTTTATAAATTTTATATTTCATTGAATCTTATTATTTTTTTGTAATTTGCTAAGAGCAAGGTAGTTTTAAAGTTTTTAATTCTGTAATTAATTTTATAGTATGCAGATTTATTTTATTTTTCATTTTTTAACTTCATAGCTTTTTGAATTACTTTAAAAATTTATTTACAATAATTTTTTAAAATTTATTTCTTTATTTCATAATTTTATAATTCCTTTTCTTATTAATATAAAAGTTTGTCTGTGTTCCAATATTTTTATTTTATCTATGTAGGGTATGTTTTCAATTATATTTTTTATTTTCATAATTAATTTTTCATCTTGGACACCAATGCATTTATTATTTTTATTTTAAAAATTCCAGTTAATAATGTCTAATAAATAAAAAATATTAATTAATAATTTTTATTTAATTTTTCAGAGAATAAAAAACCAAATATTTGATTTTTTTTTTGTTTTCATCATATCAAAATAAAATAAGTCCTATTTAATTTTATCATTTCTTTAAATTAAATTTTAGCTCTGAGATGTCTACTGTTATGGATGCTGTATTTTAACATGCTGTAATGTGTTTAAAAGAGTAATGTCATCATTTAAAACAAAAGATAGTGTCAGATGTAAGTTTATGTGGGAAAATTTGCTTTTTGCCTCGTTTAATAACTAGGACATTTTTTAATAATAACAAAATTACATTATGCATTCCATGCCTTAATCAAGTTATGCATCAATAGACTAATATTGAGATTTTCTTACTGTCTATCGTAAAAAAATTTATTCCTTAATATAAAAAATATATTTTAAATAATGTTATATGTTACACACTTAACTGAGTGATATAGCATAACACAATATAAATATTAAAACAAAATAAAATAAAACAGTTAAAAGTAACACACAAACATAAAAATATTCATTCCTGTTCTTGCTAACTTAAGTTATTTATAAAAAAGTGACATTTTCTACAAATTTTTTTAAAAAAAAAGGTTCAAGATGCCACACAGTAGGAAATATTGAAATGTTTTAAATAATTCATTTCTTGTGGCAAATCATATAGGAAATGGAAATAAAAAATTCAAGGAGTATGATTTGAAAAGGTTTATTTGAGTTTTATGTTAAATTAATATGTCGTTTCATATATTTATTAAGAAAAAGCAAACAGGCTGAAATGTAAATATTTTTCCAACATAAATGGGGAAAAAATTAAATTGTACATACATTTTACATTATATATTATTAAGATGAGAAATAAACAGAAGTATTCTTGGGACAAAATTAAATACAAAAAATTAAAATAATGTGAATCTTGTCCCTGCAATGTTTTAATCAATAATCACAATATGTATTTAAATGCCACTGAAAACTACATGATTCAAAATGTAGAATGTGTGCTATATATTTTGATGCTTACTTTATGTTAACTCCAAATTGGAATCAGTATTTTATGTTAAATTTTATTAATTTATATGTACTAGTTATTTGTTCCAAAACTCGTTTATTATATTATTTTTTTAATTACACCTTATTAATTTTCTTCATATGTGTCCTTAATGCTAAAATGCCTTACCTTTGATCTTTTTCTACAGGCTAATACCAAATAAATAATTTATAGGTATGAAAAGTTAAAAAAATATCTAGAGTTAAAAATATCTTGGGATACTATTAATTTTAAGCATTCCTTGCTTGTGTGCGAACCAATAGGTCAAGTTCTTGTAAAAAATTAATTCATTTGATCAGAACATGTTTTTAAAACTCTTGAGAATGTTTCTTTGGGTGTCAATTTACAGATCCTATTGTGATTCCTATTTTTATAACTGTACTACTGCAACCTAATTTAGAGATTTTTGGATAATCCATTGAATGGTTGGGCTATCTTCAAAATGATAACTTTTCTAGTTTTTCTTTTACTTTGGAAAATGGAAAAGGCTTACCAAGGTAACATCAAGATAGTATAGTGGTTTTGGCTAGATTGTGCAGCCATTATCTCTCCCAGAAAGTCATTACTTTGTCATTGGGAAATTTTCAGTAATCAGAAATCTCTTGTCCTTCTCATTTAGGGACTCTGCGCATCATGGATTTCTTTTTAAAACATGGTGTTAGGAGTTCTCTCCAGTAGTACAAATTCTTTATTGACCATCTCATACATCAGAAATGCAATGAATATTGGTTTTATCTGGGAATCAGCATTTTTATTTTCTTGATGATATAGTATCTTTTAAACTCTTGTAGAATTTATGAGATAATTGTCATATATTAATAAGTTAAAAAATATGAATATAAAATTTAACTTCGGAATAAAGTTTTTGGTAGTGTGCTGTCAAGTGGGATTTGTGATGGGAGTTCTAATCTAAGCAACTCACCAAGTGGTAGATATGTGATGTAATGAGTATTTAAATAATGCAAAAGCTGTTTTCAAGTTGTTTTTCTTCCTGTCTTGGTGGAAAAAAAAAGAAATAAAACATATGTTAATGTTACAAGATTAAATTTTGGTTTCATGTGGACAAAACTGATTCTAAGATTCTTTGATTGCATTGATAAAAGTAGCTTATAAAGACTGACTTCCATGGCAAAAAGTTTTGGTGTCTTTTCTTTTCATTTATAGTGATGCCTGCTATGCCAGGAATGTCTGGAAATAAACCATATTTTGTTAAAGGCTTAGAACCAGTGAAAATTTCTGCAGGACAGACAATATCTTTGAAAGCTGAATTACCACCCCAGTCTGCTTGCAAAACCAAATGTTAAAATTATGAACAATTTACAGATTTCTTTAAAAAAAGTACTTTTGACACTTTTCCTGATTTCTTATTTAAAATTACTTGCCTCATATGTAAATAATTTTTATAATATTATTCTAGCTTATTTTACAGTGAAAACTGTTTAATGTAGGATGAACTTCAATGAAAGTTTAAACAAAATGCAAAAAATCTTTATTAAGTTATTCTTTTTTTATATCCTTTAATTCATTCAAAGTGAATGTTTTTCATAAATTTCAAATTCTGTAGTGAAATTTTTCATTTCACTTTTATTTCTAAGGATGAAAGATGGTGATGATATAGCAAAGAATGATAGAACTCAAATGTTAGAACAACCAAATGGAGCTATTGCACTTATCATTGAAGGTGCTACACCAGAGGTCTCTGGGAAATATGTCGTCATTGCTACCAATGATGAAGGCAAAACGAGAAGCTCTGCTATGGTTGCTGTTCTAGGTAATAAAATGTTAATATTTACTCTAATTTTTTTAAAAAGGAACAATTTTTATAAGCTTTTGTACAAAAGTCTCATGTTTTTAGATTAGTAATATAAGAAATTATTCTGCTAAGTAATTTTTTTATAAGCATACATTTGGGGAAACAGAAGTTTTTCAATATTAGGGTAGTTTTTTATAGGTGGTGATTTTAGTCGATTTTTCTCTGTAAATAGAAATGTTACATGCATACATACTTAATACATACATAGGTACTTAAATTCATAATTAAATGAATGTTTTTCAAACAAATTATACATATGAATAATTTGCTTACAAATCTTATAAGACATTTCTTTAACAAAGACAAATTTTATTTAAACTAAATTAACTGCGAGATTTATTTTTCTGTATAGTGTTTTTAGATTTTACTTCATTACGTGTATGCATTTTTCTTAAACATTTAGGTGATGGATTTAAATTACCTGAAATTGTTAAATCATTGAAGCCTGCTTCTTTTGTCCAAGGAGAACCGGGAAAATTAACAGCAAAAATTGATGGTGAGCCTCGACCGGAAGTTAAATGGTATATATTGATATTTCATATGATGAAAATTGTGATTTCTCTAGTTCAAGCTGTCATCTATTCTATATACCAGGATGTTATGCTGTTCCAACAAATTGTCATTATTTTATATTAAATTTTTATTCTTTTAATTTTTGGTCTATAATTTTACATGTAACTTTCTAATTTCTTAACTTTTTTGAAATATTATATAATTAATTTAATTATGTTTCTTGTATTTAATGAAATTATTAACATTTGACCAATCGAATTTCACAAACAGTTTATTTTACTTTGCAATAAAAAAATATTAAATTTTTTAAATTACATTTACTATTTCAAAAATCTATATGTAAAAATTAATTCTGCAAAATGGTTGTATTTTATATTTTATACCTCATCATTATTTAGTGAAATAAAATATATGATGCAAATGAATTCAATTATAAAACATTTAATATAAATATATGCCTACATTTATTTTGAGCAATAAACACTTTCCCATACAGATTATGCATTAACTTTCTACCATTGTAAGTGGTGTTCTTTTTTGCTATAGTTCATTTTGCTTTTTTATCTGTGATTAATAGTGCACCTGAAACTTGAAGAATTAGCTTTCATTGTTTAATTTTTTTTTAGTACCCATGGATTTATCTATTTTATTAGAGATTCTAAGTTACTCATAGCATTTACTTGCTTTGTCAGATAGTACTAATTGTTTTAATTATCTATTCTATTGAATTTTCATATTTATCTTATATTAGATATAAATAAATTTGGATTTAGGGAATAATAGGAAAATTTCAATTAATTTAAGAAAAAATTAACCCATATCTAAAAAATATTTTTAATATAAAATTGTCCATAAATTAGACAGCATATTAAGTATAGTAATAATTGATCTAGAAATATATTGCTTTACTTTATGAGAAAATTTTGAGTTTAAAAATTTTATCAATTAAGATCAAAATAGATGAAAAGGTAAAAAAAGTATTTTGTTATCAAACAATTTATTTAAAATAAGGTCTGTGCTTCATCTAAAATCCCTTATATGTTATCTCCAATATCATTTTAAACTTTAACTAAGAATATTATTTAATATTTTTGTCTGCACTGTTTAAAGTTGTCTTAATAATTTTTATAATGTTTAAAACGGGATGTTACTCATGCATAATTAAGTTATTGCATCATTTTTAGCTATTTAATGATTAACATTTGATAATTTGAAATACATTTTAATCAAATTCTTTTGTATTTAAATGCTAGGTTGAAAGATGGTTCACCAAAAGAAACCTAACAACAGAATTAGGATGACCCAAGATCCTGATGGAAATGTATCTTTAGAAATCCAGGAAGTTAAACCAGATGATGCAGGAAAATACACCTTACTTGTATCAAATATTGGTGGTGAAACCAGAAGCTCAGCTAAAGTAGATGTTATTCGTAAGTTCAAAAACTGAGATAAATTTTTGTTTAAAAGAAAACTTTTCTCTTTATGAAAATTTTCCTTATTAATAAATCATTTTATTTTTTGTAAATAATATTTATTCAATGTATTATATATGTAAACAATTGTGTTCCAATTTAAAACTTATTTTATTTTTACTGCATCTTTACTTATGATAGGTTTATCATGAAGATTTTTTTCTGTTTTCTTCAAAAATAAACACAGCTTATCAAAAAATTATATTTTTATGATTTATTAACATATTTGAAGTTCATTATAAATTGTTAAACTTCATTGATCAGGTAAATCATGTATTGATGACATTATTTATCTTATTGATCTAACGCCTTGAATTATTACTATCATTGATTTTCTACTTTATTTTTAATATTATTTCGAAGTAATCTAGTAGGTAACAATTCTATTTTAAGGAAAATGTAATTCTTAAGTACCATTGAAAACTATTAATTTGTCTAAAATTAAATTTACTTGATTAGTAATAAAACCAAATTTGAAATTTGTTTTTTTCCTGAATGATAAATTGTATTTTTACTTTGAATAGAACTAAATGGTTCTAGCATTTGTTTTTCGTCACATAAGTACTGCAATTTTTAAAAAGAATATATTTCTTTTATGATACATGTACTGATGAGAATATCAGGAAATATTTTAAACAAGGAAGATAAAACCAATTTATCATATAAAGAAAATCAAATAGGAAAGGAAAATATGTTTACAATCTCAAACTACAAAGAGTTGAATATTCATTACCTATGAAATAATTCTCTAACACTCTAGCTGGGCTATTTAATTTTCATAGACTTATGAGTTTAAAAATAGCTTATAAAACAATTCAAATCTGTATAAAATATCTATCAAATCTGTATAAATATAATTTATTAATAGCTTTATATAATACTAATTATTTGAGTGAGTGAATGTATAATTACTTAAGAGTGAGGGAACAATTAATTGAAAATGTCTTTATCTAAATGAATATAAAAATGGAAAAGTTTCCTATAACTAACTCTTTAGCTTTATATTAATAAAACATAATTAGTAATTAGAATCCTATCTGCTTCTTTTTTTAAAAAAAATTGGTTTTATATTTTCATGAACATATTACTTTAAATAATACTGTTGGTGTTCTAAAAGTGTCAAAATTTCTGTGACATACAAGTGTGTTAATCTCATCTCGAGAAGTCTCAATTACTAAAACCATTTTTTCCACAGAAGTATCCAACCATTTATTGAATTTGAAAAAACTATGTTTACTCTGTGGGTGTCCACATACAGTTGTAAAGACATTATTTAATACTTTGGAGACACTTATATAGCAACAAAGTGAAAGCAGCTAATCAAACAGAACCTTCTACCTCTTAAAAAACAATCATGAAGAGGGAGAATAGAAAATAACTATATAAAAAGTCTGTTAATGCCTATAACTATTAAATATCTGCAGTGATTTGTGTTAATACTTGCAATTATATATGTTTAATATGTTAAGTGGTAGAATAATAAAACGTTACTTGAGTAGAAAAGTCTTTCAAAATTTGGTTTAGTTCTATCCTTTAAAGAAAGTTTTGTGTGATTGAAATATATTTATGTTGAACATTAATGTATAATCATATTAATTATTTCTGTCATGTGAACAGGATTATGAATTATCATGAATTTCATATTGTTTTTAGAAATGTTTACTTTAATTTGGCACTTCGTAAAAATTAAAAGCAATTTTTATAACACAATTTTTTTTTCTTTACTTTGAAGAATCTCCATTATTCATCAAGCCACTTGAACCAGTTACAGGTGTTGTAGATTGTCCAGCAAAATTAGAATGCAAAATTTCTGGAGAACCATTTCCTGATATAAAATGGTAATAATTTTTTCGTTTCCTAAAATCTGTATTTTCTATAGTAATTTATAAGTTTATTTCATGAGCTATTATATAAATGCAATGATAAAATTGTGATTTTTTTTTAAACCATAAAAGAAAAATCCTTTTAGATGTGATTAAGAAAATATACATAGTATATTTTCTTGCACATGATTCTCTATTATTTATTTAGTTCCTCTCTATTAGTGATCTACATTTCTTTAGAGCTAGATAATGAGTGAATTTCTCTTGTATTTGTAGATCAATGTATAAAAATATCAATACAAAAATTCTATTATTATAATTCTGCTACTGTAATCAAATTCTATATTGAATAATGATTTTTTATTTCATATATATACATGTATGCCAGTTCACATTCTTAAAAGAGTACAGACATTTTTTTATACATGAAATGACATGATCATACATATGATATGAGGTAGAATATTACAAAACCCTTAACCATATGCTACTTAATTATGTATTACATAATATTATTTAATATATATCTAGACTATTGTGCAATATTATTTTCTTTTTTAGGACTAAAGATGGAGAAGAAATTGCAGATGATGATCCAAATATGCGAAAACATCAGTTACCAAATGGGGAAGTGGCCTTGATTTTTGACAAATGTAAAAATGGGTTACATAGTTATCAGTTATTATTAATAATTTTAAATCGTTTATTTTGAAACATTCTAAACAAAGGAATTATCAAAAATAGCTGCAAACTTAACTGAAAGATTGAAAAGAAAAATACAGTTTTGTTTAAAATTTTGATTAATTACATACGAATATATAATTTTGTTATTAAAAAAAATATGCTATTAATAATATTTCAATTTTAAAATACATTAAATTTACAGTATAATGATCTTAATATGCTTATAAATTTGATTTTTAATAGATAGAGAGCGAGAAGGAGAAATGAAAAGCTCTCCAGCCTTCTTCTCTTACTGATTTGAAAGTTGAAGAAGGGGACACTTTCAAGTTAGAAGCTACAATCTCTGGAAATCCTCTACCAGACATTCACTGGTATTTAGACGATCAACCTGTATCCTGTTCTGATACTATTCTTCCATCATTTGATGGTAAAAAGGTAGGGACATCAGTTAAATTAAAATAAAGTCAATAATATTTAATTGATTTTAAATATCTTCTTATGTAGAATAATCTGTTAATTTTCTGTTTTATATGATTAATTGATAAAAAAAATGAGCTTTTATTTTATAATTTTAAAATTAGCTGTGTTTGAGTTCTTTATAATCATTATTGTTTCTTACTTCAATCTCTCCCACATGTTTCAATTTAATTTAAATCAAAAAATATTTTTTAAAAAGTAATTCAAAATTCTTGTTTATATATTTTTAAATATACCCCAAGCAATATAAATTCCAAAGGAATGTAACGATTTTTTAAATTATTTTAATAAAATGAAAATTTAAAGAAAAGATTATCTATTTTTGCTGTATGACTCATGGTTGTTCGTAGTAGTTTTGAATATATTTTGGACCAAAGATATTTTTTAAATAGCTCTCAAACACAAATTATAAGTACAGTAACAAATCTAACAAGTATATTCACTTATTTTCCAATTAAAATAGGAATATATCTTTTTTTCATAAAAAGCTTTAAAAATTGCTATCAAAAGTATAATAAAGTCAAAATTATTTCCTTTTAAGTTAATTATAAATGCACATGCTTAATTTGATAAGCATTTTTAATTTAAGGAAATATTTTGCTTTAAGTTTTCTCAAAATATACGTATGGATTATGTTGCCTGTTGGCATTATAGGGATATTTTTGATTAATACTAAAATGCATTCATTTTATTTATTGTTAAGTATTTATTTATTTTTAAATACATTTATTTTACCTCTGATTTATTACATCTCTATTTAAAATATAGAATTCTGAAAAATGTTAACTAAATAATTTTTATTCCAAAATATAGAAACATATAAAATGTTTTGTTTTTAATAATGTTTACTTCAAAACATTCAGAAAAAAATCATTTGGAATACTATAGATTCACTGATTTTATGTTTTATTGATATTTACAAATCGTTAATCTCTATTTTATATTTTTATAGGCTTCCTTGACATTTTATAGATGTAATCCCAAGCATGAAGGAGAGTATGAATGTAAAGTTTCCAACATTTTAGATGAAGCTAGCTCCAAAAGAAAAGTATCTGTCAAAGTCTATAAAGCACCTAACTTTATCGAACGACTTTCCGACGCACAAGTAAGATCCCAAATTTATGTATCTTTAGTGAATATTTAATTATTTTTTAAAACAAGAAATTTAGTAAAGCTGTTTCATCATTCCTTAAATTAAATGCATTGTTTGAGTTTGATTAGATTAATCTTTTACTAAAAGAAAACCTGAAAAACATGTATAGATTATTGATAAAGAAGTCTACTACCTATAAAATTTGTATTTGGCTTGTTATTTTATCTATTTATAATGTAGACCTAAGGTGAAATACTTGCGCAAAGCACAATTTATTAATAGTATGTTCTGTTAATGTAATTAATTACATTATTAACATAACTTATTTTATATTTAAGCTTGAAGTGTAAAATAGCTTTATATCATATATTAAGTGACTAATTAGATAAAAATATTATGTAGTGTGATAAAAACAATGTTAAAGAATATTAAATGTTGGAGAAAATGATATTATTCACATTATGATTTTTATTAAGTATAGTGAGCATCATGTTTGATCTATTTATAATTAATTTGTAATTAGTATTTTTTGAATAAAAACGATCCCTCTAAAATATTGTCATGAATATGTATCAAATTTAAAAAATACATATAAAAATATTATTGGAAATATGTATCCTTGAACAAGCTATAAATTATACTTTAACAATATTTTTCTTAATTTTTAATTATATTTAAATATATTTTAATTTTTAATTAATTTTAGCAATTCAAAATTCATTTATATTTTCACATAACTATTTTCTGAAACTCATGGATAAGTTTTCAGTAGTTGTAAAAATCTTTTTTGAATAATTTCAAATATGAAAAGTTTCTACTATAAGAAAATAAACAGCAGAAAATACTTATAGCAGAAAATAAGTGTTTGAAATCTAGAATTGATAATAGACTTTGAAATAAAGAATTACTGATGGAAAATTAATAATAGAAAAAATATGCGTTTGAAATAAGAATATAAGAAAAAGAGTTTTTTTAAAAAAATATACTAGTGTCAGAAAATTACTATTTGAAATAAAAATTGCAATTTTTTTTATAGTAATTTTTATTTAGTGTTTAAAAAAAAAAAATTAAAAGTGTCAGAAATTACAAATTGTAATTTTTATAGTAATTTTTATTTTTTACTGTTATTTTCCAGTTTGTAGCGAACAAAACCAATGAAATTAATTTGCCGAGTCGAAGGTATTCCTGAGCCAAATGTTAAATGGTATTTCAACAGGGAAAAGTTGACATCTGGAGTGAAATATTCCATTCTTAAAGAAGGTCATAAGTGTATTTTGGCGGCCCCACACCCACGAAGTAGTGATTCTGGTATTTATGAATGCCGAGCAAGGAATTCAGTTGGCAATGATTCTTGTCAAGCTAACATTGGAGTTAGGTTAGTGAAATAATTTGAATTTTTGATATGTATATAAAGTCCTGTCAAACAGAAAAGGTGTGAATTCTGCCAAATTAATTGCAAATCATTTGATATTTTTTAAGTGCATATTTAATGATGATTAAAATAAAAATGAGTTAAAAAAAAGTTTCAAATAAAGGTTTACAGCAAATGATTTTTTTTTTTTTTTTTTGTGATACAATTTATTTGCAAAAATAACTAAAAATAGCAATAATTTAAATAATAGACAAAGAAAATTTTTTTAATAGAACACTTAAAAGGAATAACATTTTACTGGAGGCCAGTTGCATTTGTAGGTGATTTTCAATTTTTAAAAAATCATTTTTTCTGGTTGAATCAATTTTTCACATATACCGAATTTTTTGTTCTATGAATTACACATTATATAGTATGACATTTGAAATAGATGCAATATTTTTATTAGTTTCTTATATTCTTTTCATAGAAGGGACTTTGTGTATATTAATTTTGCTATGTACGTTAAGTTATGCTATTATTATAGAACATCTTCTTCTTAGAAAATTTATAACTATATAAGAAACTAATGGTAAATTAATTAAGGGAGATAATTTTAAAGGATATTGAAATATATGAATATGTCAATGACAAAATCGTTTATCAATAGTAACTAAAAGAATTAAACATGTAAGAGTATAAAATTTTTAGCCAATGTAATAGATTTGTAAAAGTTACAGGAAGTACCCTTCAAAAAGATGAATGTGCCTTAAATGAAGATAAGACGTTATTAGAGCATTAAACTACACATAGTTTTGCTTTATGCAGATTTTGAATCAATAAATGAATTACGAGAATCTCCTAATTTAAATAAGAAATCATAATGAAACCTCTAAAGTTAATTAAGACATTTAAAGAAATTTAGTTCTATTTTCTAACAAACCCACAAATCAAATTTGCTATGTCTGAAGTAAGTTAATGTAAATTTTAAAAATATAATCCACAATATAATATTTTAATATTTTTAGTATAATATTTTAATATTTTTAAAATATTTTTATGTAATATTCGATAAGAATTTAACCTAAATAATAAGATCTATCGAGATTGTTATTCCTGTGGTTGACTTGTTTTGCAATGGTACCTGTTAATTGAGAGTCGATTTCGGTTAGCCAATTATTTTAAGATTTGGTAGATAAAAAGGAGTTGGTATTAAATTTTTTTACATTTTTGCTTTAATCAAAATTATCTACCTTAATACCCTAGAAACAGTTCGTTTTCCACTTTACTAATATTAGAATTGAATAATTTATTGTTGATCTAAAAATAATTTTGATACTTAAATATCAATCAGTTTTAGCTAACTAGAAATTTCATGTCAATTTCATAAAAAAGTTGAGAATTTTATTATTTAACATACGCATGACTTCATACTTTTTAAAATATTTTATTTTGTTTTGTCTATGTGGCATTTTATATTTAAAATATTCAGGAAAAACTAAAATTGTCCAATGTTTTTTAAATAAAAAAATAGTCATACTCAATTATCCCTGCTTAAAAAATTTTTAAGAAAGGAATACATTTCGGAGATATTTTATTTGATGTTATATAGTTATACTGAATTATATGAAGTTCATTTATATAATTTCATGATATAATATTTATGTAAATTGTATTTTTAAATATATATACAAAATTTGAACAAAAATTATGCTTTGAAAATACATTCATAAATTTATTTTAAATTCTGAAAACATGATTTTATGAAATTTTTTCTTAAGTTATTGACTTTCATTAAAATAAGTCAGTTATATTTTTGCTGTATTCAGTTATCATCTAGATATTTTACTCCAGAGCTAGAAGCCATTTGTCATAATTAAATTGAAGACAAAACCCAATAATTAAAGTTATTATCATTATTACCCCATTATAAAATTCGAAATGAATATTTGTATTCAAAAATTATTATTAATTTTAAACACTTCTATTTAAATTTAATTTAATGCAACCTTGAATAAATTTTTTTTTTATTTTTTTTTTAATTTATTTTATTTTATTTTATTTTTTATTGTAGTGCAGCAGTGTTTGAAGGTGAACCTGCAATGTTCTTAAAGAAATTGAAGGACACATCTGTTTTGAATGGAATGACAGCAAATATAACAAGCTTGTATTTGTGGTACTCCCAGGCCTGAAGTAAAAAAATTTTTTTTCTTTCTCATTCATGACCATTATTTTAATTGCAAATATTTATATAATTTATAAATATATTTGATTTATTGAAAAGACATGTTATATTTGGCTTATCAGATTATTGAATATTTATTATTACAGCTTTTAAATCGCTACATTTTATTTTGTGAATTGAGAAATGAGTTTTGCTATACATCATGAAAAAGTTTTAATCTTTACTTTCAATTAGAAAATTTTGACTTTTCTATTTGCATAATAATAATTATTGTTATTATTTTTAATTTGAATCTTTTTACTTGTATGATAACTTCCAAATAATATGATTTTTTGCAATTATCTTATTTTAAAAAGCAAAAGAGCATCAAACTTCATATTCTTCATCATCAAATGACCTTTGTGCTAATTTGATATTAACTACTATGCTTTCATCTTTGTGATACAATCATATTTAAATTTTCATTTAACAATTTTAGAATTAAACATTCTTTCTAATATATGCTTTTTGAACTAAAATACTTTTCTTCTTATTTAATAAATATCATTGCATATGTTAATTCATAAACAAATTGCTAAAATTGTGAAATTTAATTTATCTTTTGGGTATTTCAACTTTTTTTTTGCAAATATATTAACTCAGTTTAATGTACACTATTTTATTTCTTTTTAGTGATTTTTACATTTAAACATATTCATGCATATTTTATTTCAATGAAAAAATAAATTAATTTTTTAAAAAATTTATTATTGCAAGTTCTTTGTTTTTAATATGCAATATATTAATGTTTATGAGGGTAATGTTTGCTGTAAGGAATTATTTATGAAACAAAGATATCTTTATTTAAATTTTCTTTATCTCTTCTATACTCATAAGGTAATTTCTACAAAATAATGATTCTTTCATTATCAGTAAACAACATTTTATTTATTTCTTATTTGTACGCTTAAAGATGGAACTCAACTTACAGAAAATTCGCATTTGACTCTAGAAGCTGATCCAAATGGCATTATTTGTCTAATTCTTCGTGGAGCCAAAAAATCCGATATGGGAACATACCGTGTATCTATTGCCAATAAATTTGGTAGTGATACTCGCATTGCTGTTCTTGAAGTTGAAAGTAATATCGTTTTGATTTTTCAAGAAAAATAATTTGATATAAAAAAGGAACTCTAAATTCTAGAATTCTGAATTAAGTTATAAGCTCTCTGCATTCAATCTTTTTTTTTAATCTATTATTTGTTCATGTAAAAACTTCATACATATCTCATTAACAATTGACTAAGAATTAGAATTTCTATCACTAATATTTTTGCTTATAATTTTATTGGGTCTCTTTACAATAAGTAAAAAATCTGCTATTTTTATCATTATTATTTTTTTGCTGGCTCATTTTCTTACATACTTGCAATGTATACATTATTTAAGAGGAAAAAAAAGAAATAAAAGAAAAATAATTAAATAAAAAACAATTTAATTTGTATATAAATTTGATAAATTATTGTTTCATTAAAATAACAGCTGATTAATCCATTTTTACACAAAAATATTTTTCACAAAATATTATTGAAATTTTTCTTACAAGCCTATTTTATTAATAAATGAGAATATAATTAAAAACATTTATTTCATTTAATTAGTTTATATATATATGTAAACATATAGTACACCTTAACTTTTGTTATAAAATATTTTTAATAATTGAATTTGATTCTAATTGAGAATTATGTTAAATATCTATTATTTATTAGAGTTTATGCCAAATTTAGTGAAAAATGGAATAATTTGCCAGCACTCTAATTTATCACTAAATTTTCTTTCTGTACAAGTGGCAAACATTTTACAGTCTTTCTAAATATTGATAAAAATCAGAAATTGATACATTTACTTTTAGAATTAATAAATTTTAGCATATAATATTTATATAATATGTTTATAGATAATTTATTTGCTTTAGGAGAAGATAAACCCAAGCATGAAGTAGTTAAAAAAGAAGTAAAAAGCAAAATATACCAGGTAATATTCTTAATTCAAAAGTCTAAATTTCTTATGTTTCTATTACTTAATCTATAATTCCTTAAGATTTGTAGTAAATTTTGTTCTACCCTCACAACCTTAAAAATTTTGTATGAATATATTAAATTATATAAATATTAAAAGTAATTTTTCAATTTCTAACTAAATATTAATTGATATAATTCTAATGAAATATTTTTCAAAAATTTTTATTGCAGTTTTCAAGAAATAAATACAAATTTCAAATATGTAAAAAAAAAAATTAAAGTAATTTTTGTTTGATTTTTTATTTTATTCCTGCTCTTGTTTTATAGTTTTTGGAAAATATTTAACTTTGTTATAATATCTCCCATAAATTAGAAGTTTTTGATAAATTTTTGCGCTAAATCTTAAAACTGTTAAACATACTATGTTTATCAAGAAAAATAGCAGTAACTATCTATCTTAATAAATTAATAACATTTATTAACTTACATAATATAACATTTAATAACTTTCATTAACTTCCCAAATGTAAAACTAGGAAATCATTACTCTTATTAATTTATTATTTAAAAATTGAGCTGAGCAATCTTAAGAAAATATTGAAAATATGATTTCATTGTGTGGCTATCAAGCAACTAATATAATTTTGTAAATATTTACTGAGAAATATTTTCAGAATTATTATATCATTATGATTCATGTATTATTAACAGTATTTGTAAACTATTTAATTTAAATTATGATGATTACCATGACTGATTTATATCATAATCATGAAAATTAATAAACACTAATTTTTTCATAAAGATAGAAACTGCAGATAAATAGAAGACAAAAATGGAGATTTGGAATTTTAATTAAATACCTAGAAATATTATGACACAAATAGTGCTATATGTTAATTAGTAAAATGGCTATTATAATAAAAAAAGAAATTTTGAATATTAGTTTAAAAAAAATTTAATTTTGTTTTAAAATGTTTCAAATCCAAAATTTTTTATAGATAAAACCATATGGAAATATAAACTTAAAATGTGCAAATGAAAAAGTATCAGTAAATATAATATTGGCATTGTTTTGTATTTCTCAAATTGTACTTTCAACTATCTAATATGTTAATATGGCTTTTTTGTATATCTAAATTTAATTGCTTTAATAATAGGAAAACCTCATTTTAGGCCCTCCCTCACCATTACCTCATGCTCCATACATTTTCAAAATGACTGATCACATTGTATCATTAGGCTGGAGATCATCTATTCCCCATTTTCCACAAGTTCCGTATACATATCTTTTGGAAATGTGTAGGATACCCGATGGTGTTTGGTCTACATATAAATCAGGTAAGTAATTAGCTAATTTGAATAATAATTGATTTTTGGCACAATGTAAGCATTTTAATGTAATTTATTAAAATTATCTCTAAGTTAAAAGTTCCTAGTTTTTTCTTCCTGTTTGACTGTTTATTCATTTTAACTGAAAATTTAAAGTTATTGACTGGTTTTTTTCAACATGTATTTCAAAAGATGGTGATTATGCTAGAAACATGGAATAAAAAATATCAGAATCTTACAAAACATTTGAGAGAAAAAAAAAACTTATTGCAGTTTAGTAAACATGTGATTACTTTTATCAAAGCAAAACAAATTGTATATTTGCTGTACTATCCTAATTTTTTTCCCTCACAGTAAAAGCAATGGCATGTTTGGTTCAATTATAATGAGTTTCATCTCTCTAATCTTAATTTTTTACCATCCATTCTGCATATGTATTAAGTTATTTTCTGCAATATAAAAACTTTTGAGCTAAATTATAGGTAGATGAGTTTAAAATTTAATTTGCAATGATAAATTTTAAAAATTTTATGTATTTATTTTTGTATTAAAATTTTAAACATAGTTCTTGGCATTAATAATTATTATTTTAGAAACATAATATTATTGTTCTTTGAAAAGAATTTACTAAATTCCTGAAATTCAAAATTTAACTGTACATCATTGTGTGTAAGTTAACACTCAATGATGTACAGTTAAATTTTTATAATTGCTTACAATTTGAAAATTTATAAACAATTTGATTGCTTAAAATAATTTTTAAAGCCTAAAATTTACATCATTAACATTATATTCTTAGATAGTTTCTTCATTTCTTGTATATTTTTTATATAATATATATATACTTTTATTTTTTATAATTTAAATATTTTGCATTGAAAATAAAGAAATATAAATACATTTAAAGGTTAATATCATATGAAGTTTCTTTGAATTAATTTTTATGGTAAAAATATTTGGTAGTTTTATGATATTTTTCTATTTCTAATAATAAATAATTGTATCAATATGTCCATGATTTATTTATTTAGGAATCAAGAATACATCTTGTCATATTCGAGATCTTACTCCAGGAGTTGATTACATGTTTTGAGTGAGAGTTGAGAACCCTTATGGAGCAAGTGAACCATCTCCATACATTACTACTCATAGAACTCGTCTTCATAGACCTCTTACTCCAGTAGATTTTGCACCAAAAGATTATAACATTGATAATTTGAAGCTAGATAAATATGGTAGGTCTAAGTCTATTGCACAAGCAGTTATATTTTGGTAATTTAATATTTACGCCATGCATTCACAAAAAATTTAAAAAGGCATATTTATTCAAAAAGTTTCTTACATATGATAAGGCATCCTATTTTATTAAATTGATGAATTGGAAAGAAATACATTAAATATTATTTTTTTGATAAGTTATTAATAAATCTAAGAAATGCTTTAAATATTTATTATTTAAAAAGTCAAATAATTTTAAAAAGAATTCTGATGTTAATAGGTTCAAAATATTTTCTTGGATTACTAAATCTTTTTATCAAGAGCAAATAAAAAAATTTTAATAATTATCATGTTTTAATTACAACTTTTAATTGTTGTTAAGTTTAACATTAAATTGCATTGTAATTCTTATCTTGAAAAATAGAGCATAGCTTTTAGAATGAATCCTTATAAACTAATTGACAATTCAATAATTGGCTCTAAATATTCGATATCTGATTAGATGACATAGATATATATATTTGGAGGTAAAATTATTGAATATATATGTTATGCAAAGACTCTCAAACAACTAAAACCTTTAGCTATAACTTTAATTTATTTATATTAAATTTGAATATGTGTAGGCAGAAATAATAATTACATAATGACACTTTATGCAGGATTAAAGAAAGTATTAAACCAATGTTGAACCAATTTAGAACATTTATACTGGAGTATAATTGTCTGGGGATGGATGTGATGGTTTGGTATATATAAATGAATATTCTAAACCCATTAACCCTAAAGTACAATTTGTGATTCACCTACACCATTTTCTATGTATGTATCCACATCAGCTATAGAAATGCTCTTTCTGGAATATATTTTTTTCATTATGAGCATTTCTGGAAAAAAGCTCATATTTCTCTAGAATGAAACTTCTTATTTTTGAATAATACGATCGATTTTTCTACACTCTATGAATTTTTCGTTCTTTGAATGTACTGTGCAATTTTTTTACATTGATCATATCTTCTGAATCTTTTCATTCTATTTTTTCTCATTTTTAGTCCTTGTTTGATGAATTTAAATATCAATAAAAACATTTAATTATATTTTTTAATGTAATGATTTATGTGGCCTCTTTTGTCAACTTATTGATTTCTCAGGCATATTTGAATAAAACTTGACAATAAACGTTTCACTATGTATGTAGTGTGCAAAAAAATCGATTAATAAATATTAAAAAAGATATGATAAAAGTTTATAACTATATTGAATTAGAATAGCAATACTTGACCCAAATCAATTTTTTTGAAAATATAGACGTATAAGTAGTACATATCTTATAGAATTTTTTCATAACTCAGGTTTTCCTATTCTAACAAAAGTTATAAATTATTTATTACATTTGTAGTTTAAAAACTTTGCTGAACTTGGTTAAAGAATCTGATCATTCAAACACTAGAGGGACTTGTTAATTTACTTAATGGAAAAATTTCGTATCTTGTAGGCATTATTGAATAGTCTCCAATGAGATGCAAACAATCCTCCAAATAATTCTAAATTGTCTTTTTTTCATTAAATATGACCATTGTTAAGTGTATGGTTAGTTTTAGAGCACAGAACAATTGCTTGAATCTATTGTTAAAAAGTAAAATTCAATGCTGCCCTTTTTTTTTTCAGAACTATTTAACTTAGAAATGTATTGAAGACAAGAAGAACAATTATTCATGTAAGATTCATCTCAGTTGTATAAATTTGTCAGTTATTGCTCAAAATTGGAATCTCTTGCTCAGGAAAGTGGACACAAGATGTGCTTAGACATTAGAAGAACAATTTTTTTTATTATATTCAGTTAATTTTATTATTCATTATATCCATATTGATCCTCCCATATAGATAAAGCATTTATCTGTATAGAAGGATTATTATGAGAAGAAAATAACAATTCCTTGTGTTCTGTTATCACCACAGATCTTACAAGGATAACTTAATAATTAAACTGTTTGATGGAATAACTGACAAATATAATTAAGTAGTGCTGAGGAAGCATTGATTTCATTTAAATATTTAGTTAAGCTTTTATTTTTTCCTTAGCTTCTGCACCAAGACTTCTTCCCACTGAAGAAGAATTTACCTATGCAATCTGAGGCCATCCTGCGAGGATTGAATTTTGGGTTTATGGTTGCCCACAACCTAAAATAACATGGTTTTCCAATAATGTACCAGTAACTATAATTTCATCTCTTACAAAACTGTTTTAATATTTAAAGCTTGTTTCAATTCAGTTTAATTTTAAATTATGAATTATTCAAAACATTCAAGTTTTATGAAGCACAGATTTGTTTTTGTTTCTATTAGTAGTTTTCTAAGATGTAAACATATAATAAATGTAAATTGATGATATTTTGAGAATATTTCTTAAATATTTCAATAATTTATTTCATAGGAGTACCTAATTTGATTCAATATTTAATATAATATTTAATTAACAATGAAGTATTTTAAGAAACATATTTTCAAGTCTTTTGTGAATATTTTTAAAAGTTTGTTGAGGAATGTAATTGTTGAGGAAGTACTTTGATCAGTCATTGTATATTAAGTAAAACAATAAAATAGTTTCATTAAATTTAATATTATGACTGTTTCTAAATAATTATTTTTGTATAAATTTTCGGAAATTTCTAAAAACTGGATTTATTGTTATTTTAAATTAAAGATATTTTCTTTTTAATGCAACCAAATATCATTTTGTAATATTAAATTGGAGAAAACTTATGATTTGAAGAAAATTTAATTTATAATCTGAGAAATGCTATTAATACTATCTCTTCTTAAAAAATATTAATTATGAATAATATAGCTTTTTCCATTCTTCTGTAAGAATGGAAAAACCCTATTATTCATAATCAATAGTATTTTTTTTAAGAAAAACAGAACTTATTGATAAAGAAAAAATTTTAACAAGTTTTTTCAACATAATAAATGTAAAAGTATTTAAAAGCCATAATATATCTTGCCAAGTTTTTTATTTTTAAGATTATATTTAAAAAATATATTATTATATATTTTTTATTAGTATTCCTTAGATATTTTAAAAAGTCAAATCTCTAATTTAAGTCTGCTGCATTACTAAATTAAATCAGTTAAATACATTTATATCTTTAAAAAAACAGTCTATTAAAACAGTAAATTACTCACTATTAGTTTTAAACGTTCGATAAACTTCAACAAAGTGTTACCTTACAACAGAAGTTGCAACTGAATGTTCTAGTGCTGGGATGGACCAACTCCATCTTGCTGATAAAATTGTAAATTCCTGTTGCAGAGCATTATAAAGGAAAAATGTTTATATATTCTAATTTTTTATTTTGTTAAAAAATTTCCTATTTTTCAAAACATTGATGTTTTTACTCTCTATATTTTTGTTAACATAAATCGAACAGATAGAGCAAACACAGATAGCTTTCAAAATGGAATTGGCGCCAACAAGCGTTCTCTCTCGGAGAGCAGACATATGAGAACTTTTATCAACTTTTCAATCTAAGTAATTTTTATTAAAAATATCCTGGGAACAATGTTTTCTACATTCTTATACATCAAAATGCTTTGTGTAAATCTGCATTGAATTTGAAACCAATGGTTGATGGAATTGTGTAAAGTTAATTGTGTAAGTTCGTAAATATTAATCGATCTAGTCGGTGTACTCATTGAATTTCGAGATTTTCTATGGTGCTTACAGACTGGTTACTCTGAATTGCATTACACGAAAGTAATACGACTTTGGGCAGGATGTGTTTTTGAGAAAGACAATTGTTTGGTAGCTGAAAGACAAAAGTTTGGTAGCTGAAAGACAATATTGTTCCATTTTCCTATGAGAAATGTTTTGTAAAATGAAAAATGTTAGAAAATCTCAGAAATTTCATATCTTAAGCCTAGAAAATCAGTCCTAATTTTGTTTGATCTTGTATATGTCAACAATTCTTTTCAACTATGAAACTTAGAAAGAAATATTTCAGAAGTAGAATATGCCAAGTGAACATTTAGCGTACTTTCTTAGAATCAGCACATCACATATCGAAACTCAATATAAGGAACTTTTAAAAATGAAATCACAATTTCATTCATATTAATATATTTAAATTGTAATACTTCGATATTGTTTAAAATTATCTTATCTGACCAATTTTTTTTTTTCAATTTTTCGCCCGTTATCAAATAAGTTTAACCATTTCTGGTCTAGGTCTTTGACTTTCATTTCTTCTGATCATCAATATTTTGTTTGTTCGAACTTCTCTTTGGGCTTGTGTATTTGTAGAGGGGTTTAGATTCCACTTTAAACTGCAAGTCTTAGTCTAATTTTAGCAGTTTTGTAAAATGACCAGATAAATTTATACCAGGATAATTTATACAAAATCAAATTTATACTAAGAATTATTCATATTTTTTCAACTCTAATATTGTTAGACAAATGTATTTGACTATACGATGAATAATATTGCCAATTAACATGTGAATGAGAAATTTTTCTTGAACTTATATTCTGAAAACTTTCAGACCCCATTCTGCTTCCAGATGTTGACGATTTTGAAGATATCAATCTAAATGAGCCAACTATATCGTCAGGTAAATTCCAGTTTTTCTTTTTATTGCATTATATAACATAAAAAATGTAGCAGTATAGTATATGTTGCTTTATCTTTACTATACAAAATTTTGCTGTTTTAATAACTGGCAATTTCATGTTGTGCATTCAGTTCATCACAAATTGATGCATGTCTGCTAGCCCAGGGTGTATAAGGGCTTGCATATTTGATTAATTCACATTAAGAAACTAAGATATTATTGTGTGTAATATACACATGAAAAATATTTGAAAAGTTCTGCAAATTCATAAAGTTTGAACATTAGCTAGATAAATATAAACTTTGTGACCTCTTTAGTTACTTGACACGACCAAACAAACACGTTCCACACGTTTTTAGCAAACAACTAGTGTGCTTGTAATAGTAATACTACAAAACGCATTTAACACTGGTTCTTTTCATTATACTCTTCAGTATGATGAAAGAATCAGAAAGTGCATTTTAGAGCTATAACAGATGAACAACTAACATTCAAAGATTTAACTTTTCTCTTGTTTTCTTAAAATTTTCAACCAGTTTTGAATTCGGGCTGCCTAACCAAATTGGAAAGATAATGCACCTACTATGCCAGAAAAAAATACTCACTACAAACGTGGTGAGATTATGATTATTTTTAAATCGCTTATGTGTCCATGTAATAGTTTTCTAAAAACATTGATTTTAAAATGAATCGATAATTCATATTAGATCTTATTATCTACAAAGAAAGTTTTTCTGAAATATTATTTTATTACCCATTATAAGATATCTGGCTAAAAAAGGTTTTGAAATATGAATGAAAATATTTTGTTTTAAATTATGTAATTATTTTTAGACATAATTTTAGAAAATAACATATTTTAAATAAGCTAATTTCATTTTACTGTTGACTGTAAGCCTCATGCAGACCTTTAAATTAACAATTTATGTATCCTTTATTTAACAAAAAGGTACAAAGTATTGATCATTTGAGGATTCTAAATAGTATTTGCTTAAATTTCAAAATTAAGTTATTTTCTAGTTAACAATTTTTCATGATCATACGTTAATTTTAGGTTTCAGAGAAATTTATTCTGAAATAAATATTGGGGATAAAAATTATATGAAATGACTTTTCTGGAATATATATATTTTTACATTTTATCGATAACTACTTCTGGGCGTTTATCATACATTGGTAAACATGATCATTATCCATAGAATAAATTTGTTTTCGCCTTAGAACAAGCAATAGTTGCTTTGAAAGCAGTGCTATGTTTATATACAAACTGAATAAAACCATTAAAGTTCAATCACTCTTGACAAATTAAGATGAACAAAGTTTTGAATTCCTCTGCATTCATATTTGAACTCTATCACCTTGCTTAAATACTTTATACTGATTGTTGAGAGAGCTGCGTAAGTTCAGAGTACTTCATGGACATTCTTAAGTGTAAAAGATTTCAGTGTTAATGGATGGGATTTCCCTTCACTTCTTCAATGTGAAGAACCATTTAAAATTTTTGCTCTGTAAAATAGTGTGCATAGTAAAATGTCTTGCGATAACATTGTTTCTAAAATTATTTTTGTTTTCAGTGATTTATAATGATTACATAGAAAAATTTGACTTGATACTACAGCAATGCAAAGGGTTTTCAAATTACTGATTGTTATCAATTCATATTTTTTTTCTTACATAATATTGTTTCAAGTATTTTCTAAATCTTTTTCTAAAAGTACAGAAATTAAAATTTCACTCTTACCAATTATTTAGGTTTTATTAA
>JAPDSC010000987.1:0-14256 GCA_026290005.1 Latrodectus geometricus
TTAAACACACTATTACAAATATGTCAATGATGTTATCATGACATTATAATGACATGAAGTAGTATTGAAAATCAGTTTTATTTCAGTACAATTAGGACAATTTGTACTCAAAATGTCAATGAGATCTTGTCAGAGTTTTAGTATTACTTATTTTAGTATATATACTTGCTTTATAATAATTATGATTCCTTACTCTTCTTAAACTAACATCTGGAACTTTAAACTATAGGTAAATTGAAATGTTTGTATTTTGTGAGCTAAATTTAAGAGGGGTTTTTTTTTTTTTTTTTTTTTTTTTTTTTTTTTTTTTTTTTTTTTTTTAGAACATTATATGGATTACACATACATGTTAATAAATTTTATTGTTCCCTCATTTATTAATCAATCAACTATTTCACTTTTTTATTACTCAATATTATCCAATATTTTGTTTAGAATTTTTTTTTATATTGTTACATTTTATTATATATATTCTTTAGAATTCCATTTTGATTTTTTCAAATTTCGGGAATTTTATATTCTATTTATTTTTTATAGTTTATGTGTTTGTTTTAATTACAGAATCTGGATCATAACTTCTTCATCCGACTATTCAAATTTGATATTTTGGTTATTTTTATTTTCTTTTTTCTCTTATAAGGCGGTTTTCATTATGAGTGTGATTTATATGATATAGAATAACATAAACTTTAAAATTTCAATAATATGTATCCCTAATTTTGCATAGCTTGCAACACCTTGTTTCTATAGTACACGCAGCATTTTTTGTAGATAATGTGTAGTTCTTGTAAGATGGTTGTCAGTCTGCAGATCTTAGCGTTATCAGCCTTGGAGAAAATGGTGATAATTTTCTTATGAAACTTAATATGCTTCTTTAGTAAAATATAGTTTTATAACAAGTAGTTAATATAGTGTTTTTTTTTTTTAAAATAGAGTTTAACTTTACCTTGCCAAAAATTGCCGTCTTCAAGAAAGAAAATTACAAACATATGTTGGTGATGATTTTGCTAGAAAATAGTCGTATATAAAATTTATATCCTTTTTTTTATAACCTAGTTCTTCATAACAGAAAAAATAATCAATAAATTAAGAATCTTCTTTTCTTCTTGTTTCATAGAATGTTGAAATATATGTTTTCCTGTTACAGTGGTGATTCCTACATGTTCTTAAATTTTTAATTGATTTCTGAGTAATTTTTTTTATCCTTTACTTTCTCATCACCTCTTTAATAATGTCTCTATTTTTGAAAAAAAGGAATATATTTTAGAGACAACTAAAGTTTTTAAATTAGTTTTATATTAGAAACCCCCTTTACTTAGAGCTAGGTCAGATTTTGGTTTCCAGTTATTTCAGTGCTATATATACATATGTTATAACGTTTCTGTAACCATGATAGAAGAGCTCGATTATTGTAAAATAAAGATTTTTTTTTGTATGGTTGAAATCTTCAAATCAAAACAATGTCAGCAAGTCAAAATGACTTTTTTTTTTTAACTAAAGTCACATACATTAGTGATTTCTTTTTTTTAAAGTGACTAAGATTCGTACTCAAAATCATAATATGATTACCTAAAATGGTATGGATGTACACCCACATTCCCTTTAGAAAGGAAAAAAGTTTCGATTTTTGAGAATTTTCTACTCTAAAGACTCTGTGGTGAATAATTATGTAAAAATTGAATTCTTGCAAGAGAAGATGATGTTGCAACCGATCCGCTGTCAATAGTTTTATCTCATATTTATTATTTTGCATCCCATTAAGCATTCTACTCACCTGATTCTTCGATATAAATCTTTTAGTGGTATCTAAAATCTTTGGTTCTTTTATAACTATTTAAAGAAAAAGACATACCTTTGTTTCATGAAGTCAATTTCTTCCAAAGAAGATAACAATGGTACTTGTAAAATTATTTGTCTTTTCATAGTTCTTTCAAACTTTAATTTTATATGAATTTAACTTGTTCTTTCCTTGAAGATATTTTTGTTTCTGTTTAGTGAATATTTGTATTTCTATTGAAAAAATAAAGTTTAAAAAATTTTGAGTTTTATAATTTGTATTTTTATTAGTTTTAACTTCTTTCAGGAAGGTTGATGTGCTAAGCTATATTTTTATACATACACTGAACATTCGTTCTTGCAATATTCCTGCTTATGCTAAGTATATATTTTTGTAATGTTTTATAAATGGAACTTTAGTATTTATATATGAAATAATAATTTTTTATTTGTTATTTTACAAGAATTGAGTAAGATAATAATTAATATACTCCGCTTATTCTCTAAAGTAATTCTTGAGAATAAATGAAATCGGTATATGATTTAGGCAAGCTTTCTTATGAATACAATTGTGAGAAGACAATTTCGGTAAGCACTAATACATTTTAAGGCACTTCTTCAGCCCAATCAAACAATAAGAAACAAATGAGTTCAATATTGGGTTATTACAGACTGATAAAGAGTTAAAGAACAAATCTTCGAGGTGAAAACATTTCCCATCAAAATCAGAGATAATAATTTTTTTTTATTCGCTCAGAAAAGTTCATTTATTTCTTATATAGTATGAGATCTGCTCAAGCTAAATTCTTTTAACTTTTGTTATAAATATTTATTTACGAAAATGAAACAATTGTTCATATTTATGTTATAGTAAATATAAAAAAAAATCAAAAATTTATTTTTAAAATTTACCTTATTGGAAACTTTAATTTTTTTGATATTATTTCAAATGCAGAAGTAAATCATAAACAAAAATATCAATTGATTATATATAAAAAAAATATGTCATCTGCGTTAGTTAAATGATTTACCCTATTAGTGAATATATTTTACTTAATAAGAAACCAGCATATAACTAAATGACAAAATATTATTTTGCTTAATTTTATTTCAAATGTTTTTCAGAACAGATAACAGCAAACATTAAACATATTAAATATTGAAAAGAAATAAATTTTTAATGGAGACGATACCAATTATAGGAAACAATTACTGTAGTCTTTTTATAGTATAATTTTTGATTTAATCAATAATATATTTTTATATTTCGGAACATTAATGTTTGCAATTGTTAAATTTAATTTTAAAACTTTCGATGCTTTTTTTACTCTATCTATAAAAATATTAACTGTAAATACAAACTCACGATTAAACTGATAATTTGAAAAATGTTTTAAATCAGGTATTATAAAAAATATACAATTTAAACACAGATTTAGTTTTTCATATGATAATAACAAGAACTATGAAGAAGCCTGATGTCTTATTTGCTTATGGACTATTGTACTTTATGTAATAAACTCAAAAACATTTAGATTTTACATAAAAGCTTTTAAAATCTTAATATTTGTGAATAATTATTTAATTATTTTTGAGAGGAATTTAATTCTAGACAACTATATCACGGGCAATCTTGCAATTAAAGTGGACACGTATTTGTTGTGTCTAGACGAATTACACCTAAATAGCAACAAATTTATTTAATACTTTAACCTTATGTGTTTTCTGGCGTTAATTCAGTCATAATCAACATGATACATTCAATGCTCGCTATGAAAAGAAGAGAGCTTTAATTTCATCCCTAACGTGCTTTGGAAGGAAGTAATGTGGCGAAGGCAAGAATTGGCTGTGACGGTGATTGCACCAGAGGCGAGAAACTAGATTTCAGTAATTCCGCTATGCAATCCACAGCTTCTGTTTTAAGAGAATTCCTTGGTACTTTCACGAAGCACATTTCCGGTTTAATGGAAAGTCTACACAAAAGAGAGACAGGGAGGATATAACTTCATTTTCCCTAGGAAAGACGGATCTTCATCAAATACTGTAATTCAACGTCCATTCTCATTGGAGCTAATATTTGTTGAATCAACTGTGATTGTAAAGGCACGCAAGTAGACTGGAACTATTGATAGCCATTGAATAAAATTTAAATATGGTTGTTGTTGAGAATAAAATTTAGTGTAAACTTATCCAAAACAATTTTATGTAACAAGAAAACGTATACAACGAGGACATTTATTTTATTGTTAAAATTTAAATCACATTCTGCGCATAATTTTACGCAAGACATAATGGACAATAGTGATTTCAGCTATCGCTACTAAATGACCTTATTTATAATGATGCCTTTTTCATAATGATAACCTTATGACCTTATAAATAATATTATTTTTCAATAAATAAAATAAGCAAAAGAATCCAAGCAGAAATATTTTATTATTTGATTCTATACTTACTTTTCAACAGATAAACACATTACGTTTCTTTAAATAACACATTTCTTACAACAGATTGTTAATTTTAATAATTATCAAACATAATTATAAATAAAATAATTCCTAAGTATGTCAGATTTATTTTATTCTACAAACTTAAAATTGCTTTAAATAGTAAGATATAAATAGTCTTTTCTTAACAATTAATGATAGCAAATGTTTTGAATAATATCAATAAAGTTTATATTGTATTGTTGTTTAAATATAATGTTATAAAATTTGTCTAAAAGGTATACCTTAGAATAAAGTAATAATTTTTAGATAAATTTTATGACATTGCATTAAAAAGTAGTAAAATATAGATTTAAATAAAGGAAACATTAAGTTTATTTTTGATTTATAAAATTTAAAAAATACCATTCATATATATTTTTACTGGAAATGAAAGAATTTGTTTCTTTATTTCCACTTTTCTTAACTTAAATAGAATAATATTGTTAGGAAGTACACCTTCTTATAAGTTTAAGCATTAATGATAGCAAAAGGACTACACAAATTCACTCCTATATTCTCACTTTCGTTAGAGATATATGCATTATAATAATTCTTACTCTTTATAATTTGAGTTACTACTTTTATTGTGAACATAATTTATTTTCTATCTTTGCAAGCTATTTTTATAATAATTTCAATCTGTATTATTAAAGAAAACAATCTTGTCTTTAAATTTATTTAATGTTTTTAATTTTTTAATTTTCAATAAATAATTTTATAAGTATTATCAGATGAAAAAAAAAAACTATTAAGAAAGAGAAATAAAACGAGATAAAAGTTACTGAAAAAATTCCACCTGAAGAAAGTTTCTAAAGTAAGATTAATGATACGATGTAATAATGAAAGAACTTTAATCGATTGAGCAGTATTGTTTCCTGGGGAATGACAATGGAAATATGAATAACCACTGGAATATATATTTTTTCCATTAATCATTTTGAATGTTTCAGAAAAAGACATTTCTGAGATACTTAAACAAAAGTGGCTGCTAATATTGTCAGATAATGAGCTATGAACACTTAATTATTAACTAAGCAGGTAATGTAAAGTGGGTTTTTCAATAATAAACTCCTAAAACTGCTAAATATATCGAAAAAATAATGACTTAATTAATATATTTTTTTACTTCGTTCAATATGCTTTTAAAAAACAATATAACGAAGTTTATATTCTTGTCATAATTTATCAGTTTTATATTAATTCTGTATTGTATCAAGTAGTTTTGCGGAAGTTTTAATGATGACACTAATTTGTTATGGAATTATGTAAATGATAATTGGTGCTAATTTTCATGTTAATTTTTAACGTCAGTGAATGTGAATGCTTACTTTTATTAATAATAAATAAGTAACTATATTAAAAAAAGGATTTGTTGTGCCGCACATATATTTTCCTAAATAAACTATCATATATTTTTTTTAAAATTTACATTTAATTATATTTGCTTATTAGATAAAATTCCTCTTATGAATTGACTAAATTTGCAATTTTTCAATGTACATAAATCTTTCAAATATAAATATTTTATTATTTAAAGAAATTATTTTAAATATAAATTTTTTAAAATTTATTATTTTAAAACAAAATTTCAATGAAAGTCATATTTCAAAATAATACTTATTAATAAAGATAAATTAACTAACGCTTATTAGTTATTTTCTGATGCTGGACTGCATATGAAAAAAATACAGTTGTTCAAAATATTCTTACTTTTAAATTATGAAATTTTATTTAATAAAATGCAATTTTTATATGTAATAAAATTGCTTTTATATAAATAAATTTAAAATTATTTATTTCTTAATTTTATAAATTACTCTAAATATTGGAACGTTATTAGATAATAAGAAATTTTAAATATTCGACGTTAAAAGGAGAAAAATAAATTTTATTTCAGTAACTAATTGTTTAAATAAAAATCGTCACACATTTGTATTTTTTTAAAAGAAAATTGTTATATTTTAAGAACTTTATTTTTTGAAAACAACTCTTTTATTTTTTCTCACTCTAAGAAAATAAATTGTTTTTCCAGTCCTAACTCTTCTCGTATCTTCAAGATGTCATTTATTTCTTTAAAAAATGTTATTCACTTTGTGTGTGAGAATGTCTTCTTTCTTATTTCTAGATTTATATATAATTTCTACTTAGATAGTAGTCTACAAATAAAATATTATTTACAACGTTAAAATTATGAATTACAAAAACTTATTTTAACTAAAAATACCACATATATCAGTTTATTATTTATATAATTAGACTATATTTATTTAACATAAATGTTCCGATATAAAATAATGACGTTCCATGAAAGTGAAATTCATTCTCTAAAACGTCTAGAAAATGTTTTTCTAAATTATATGAAAAGTTGATTAAAATTGACATAATAAATTTAATATTAGATAATAAATTCTACAAACTAGAAAATTGCATTATTTTAAGGAGCTTGTATAAAAAATTAGATTTATTTCATTTTTAGCAAGTGAATGAACTTTTACCAATTTTTAGAAGCTAATATAATTTGCTTAAGCATTGCAAAGGTAACACATTTAAAAATAATTAAAACATAAAATTTTTCTGAAAATATATAATTCCATAGTAGTTTTAGTTACATTATACTAATATATATCTGGATTAATTAAATATTTTCAGAAAACCATTACACGTAGAATAAAAATTTTAACAAAGTATTACTGTTTCCGAGAAATAGCCTCAAAGACATTTACTTAAAGAAAAGAAAACATTTACTTAAAAATCTATGTTCTTATGAATATGTTAACACAAAATTAGTTACTTAATTTAATTTATAACTTTGTTAGAAATATTAAATTTCCTTAGGAAGTAAGGAAAAATATTCATTTAATTTAAATAATGATTTTATAAATATTATGTATTTTTGAACCAAAATGCAGATGTTTTGATTTTTTTTTTTTTTTTTTTTTTTTTTTTTATTTTACATGATAGAATTCATGATTATCATTTTTAATTGCGTAAAATATATGTTAATCAAATTTATAATTTTGTAAGTAACTTTCTGAAAACAATAATATTAAATATCTATAGTAGATTTTTCCATCTCATCATAAATTTGGCTGAATAATTTTCAATGTTTAATCTCAGAATATACTTCAGGAATCTGGTTTTAAAACATGGTCAGATTTCATGTAATGTTTTAAATTTGTTATAGAATACAAAGTCCAAAATTATTTTAAATTTCGTTAGACATATATTAGTTTATTTTTAGGAGCAGAATCGTTAAGATATTTAAAAGAAGTTTGATTTTATAAATTGATTTTTGTCTTTTCACAACAATAAAAATGCATTTTATTAAAAAATTTAAAGACTTTAATTTTGAAAGCATAATCCACTTGAAAAATAATAAGGGAATAGATTAATTTAAGTGGAAAATTGATAATTAAGGATTAATATAATTTCAAAATTTTAGACCAGTGATTAAAATTGATAAATTGATATTTTATTCTATTTAGACTTCAAATTGTTTTCTTTGATTTCAATTTGTTTTCCGAAAACAATAAGGCATATTTAAGCTGTCATTTTTTCGTAGCATAACTACACATCAATGTTCCATTTATATTGCTCATTTTTAGAATAGCATATATGTTCATTTTTGCAATATTATTTGGAGCAATAAAAATTACATATTATAATATACAATAATTGTAACATCTGAGCACATCCTAAAAAGCATCTATATATAAATAAATTATTTTTAGGAGATTTTTTTTACTAATTTTATCTTTAAACATATTCTTAAATCACATCACAAACCTATAATTTAAATTTGTTATACAAATAATTTTTACATAATATTCAACTTTATAAAATATAACGTTTTTAATAAAATAAAAATAAGTTAGTTTACTTTATCCATTTTAATCTATGTATCAATAAATCATTTTTTTTATAAATTAAAACATTAAAATGTTTTATAAATTTATAAATGACTAAACACAATCTGAAGTTCACAAAATGATGTTTTTATGCATTACAAAGAAATTAAAATTATGGAATATAAACAAATCAATATTTTTTCAATTGTTTATAATAGTTTACCACATTTCGTAGATAATCCATTAACTGCACATTTCAATATTTCTTCTGTAAAATAAAAAAAAATAAATAAAAAAAGGGATCTTATTACATCACGCCCACGCTAAAATAAAATACTTTTTATTTTCGTAAATATATATCTTCAGAAATAAAAGTTTGTCCATTGTAGATTACTCATTTAGCCAACATATTTTGAGTAATAATTTCAAAAAAATGCCACTAATGTTTTACAAGATCTGCATATTATTACTTTCGTCTTTTGTAAATAACATATTTAATGCGCATATAAAACTCTTAATGAATATGATATAATATGATGAATGATGCATGATTTAAAAATATATGCAACAGAAAGAGTATATTAATTCATTTATTTTCCAGTTTTACCAAAGAAATATATTTGAATGCTTTTTCTACTCATTAAATGCGAGATTTAACTGCAGTGTATATAAATTACTGCAGTTTAATCTAAAAATAAAATTATCTGCTTTCTTTTATGAGAAACTATGTATTCCTCAAAGATTTAAAATATGCTTCTTGTATACATTACAGACTTTTATTTTTATTATTTTAAAGTAAATTTTCTATAAAAATACAATTAAAAAATTTTTAGGATTGTTAAACTAATGTAAGCATCTAAATATTGAAATATCATCATCTCATATAACTTTTTTAACTTAAAAACTGCATGTGTCTCTGAGTGCAGTTAATATAACATTTTAGTAAGGATAATTTCATACGCTTTATGTGTGTTTCTTCCTTTTTCCTTTATCTAATACGTTGATTTTCTTTCTGATGAAAATAAAGAATAACATTTATCAATGAAATAATATTTTTTCTCATAGTAGAGTAGAAACTGAAAAAGGGACATTTGTACACAGCATTAACTATTCTTACCCTTAAGTGGACCGTGTAATTTTTGAAACTTAAGGAAATAGACATCTTAGTTAATTTCCTCCCAAGCAGCAAAAGAAGTATTCCCGCATCGTATCTTCGAAGTTAGTGAAGTGCAAAAATGCTTTGACTCTTTCACTAGGTTAAACACGGGACCATTTTATCTTTGCGTGAAAATCAAATGATCAATTGCTTGCCATGACTTGAGATAGGCTTTTAGCTTTTTGTGGCAGTCTACTAGTCTCCAAAAACACCACAAACATTCCTGAATCTCTTTTCTTGGATTGAAGAAAATGTTTTCTTTTTTTTTATTTGCTACCTTGGAAAGTATGAGCCATTTATATAAGAGAAGCTTTTTAATTATCTGAATGATTGCAGTACGTGGTTGAAAACAAAGGAAACTAATAGACTGTGGTCAATCTAGTAATGACTGTAGTTTTAAGGCAATGTTTATTCACCCAATGAAAGAATATGACGTTTATTTATCCTCATGTTTATTCATCATTATAAAGAAATATTGCAATTTTTAATGACAATAACTAACATAATTTTATTTGTTTTAAAATATCATTAAGGAATTTTTATGTAATGTTTTATGTATATCTACTGTAATCTTATGATATTTAATTTTAGAGCCTTTATAGAATTTAATAAAATATTTTGCTGCCTCCCCCCCGTCTAGTGGTCAGTTTGCCTGATTGAGATATAAGGGCTGTGGGTTCGAATCCAGGTTCGGGAATGTGTGTAGTTTCTCTTTCTCTCTTTCATGTCTTTGTAATTTACTTTTATGAATGGTTGCCTACACTATAAACAGATACCTATGGCATGTGAGTACTAAAGAAGTCAAACTGCACAACAAAATACGGTTCAGTTAAAAAAGTGGAGTAGAGCAAATTGAGTCCATGCCAGCCGGACTGGCAATTGACAAAAAAGAATATATATGTACATATATTTTTTTCTGTAATCCTTATTTCATTTATTTGTGACACATTAAGAATTTGAAATAATTTATTGGTTTAGTTTAATTTATTATAATTTGGTATTATACTTAAACAGTTTTGAAACTCTAAATTCCCATAATTGTAGCATTTTCAAAAGTAGTATATTCAATTGTAGTTTTTTCAGTTTCTTTAAGAATAAAGGTAATTTTTACGTAAATATTTGTCGACTTTGACATATTTCACAGGTTTGTGTATAAACTTAAGTTTTGAAATATAATGTTATAATATTCTACATAAAAATAAATGTAAGTGAACATAATTAAACATTAAACTAAACAGCAAGGACTTAAAATGTTCTTGAATTTTCAAAATTTTAATGAAACTTTTTTAATAAGTTAGTTTATGCTAGCTATATTTAATAATATGTGTGATACTAGTTTTTAAATTAATTTACTAATAATTTCATGAATATATTTTCCTTATTAAATTTTTTCCGAAAATTATAAAAAGATATTATTTTTAATAATTATATAGCAGTTATACTCACTATTATGAAAATGCAATCGATTTTGCAATATTTTTGTTAGGAAAAATTTGAATAAATACATGCATAAATATGTAATTTCATCAATGTATTTTCTGATCCAGGTTCTTGAAAATATAGTTATTTCTAATTCTTGAATACAAAAGAATAAACTAAATTTAGAATTTAGGATACAAAGAAATAAACTAAGCATTAGGATATATAAATATGTTCATCATCATAATAAAACTCTTATGGTATATGGAATTATACTCATCACCATCACACTCATCATATGCTTTATTTTTTAAACGAAACTATTTTTTATTTACATATTATTATTAAACATTTTAAACTAGTTATTGCACTTGTATTTAACAAAATTATGTATTTAGCATTCTTAATTTACTTAATTTATTAATATGCATTCATTTATGTAATTTGATTTACTTTATGCTTAATTCAGGTATTCTATCATATTTAAGAACCTCAAGAATATAATGACCTTAATGAATTGCCTATATAAATAATTAAAACTGTTTTAAGATTTCAAAGAGTATTCGTTTGCCATTTAACATTCGCTGCATTTAGAACAAATCCCCTGTTGACTCTGTACAGTATATTGTCTTGATGCAAATTCAGCGGAAATCCACACGCAATTCTTACCTATCCTGCATCCCAAGTGAAAGCTACCGTGGTAATTTGATTAATAGAATCAGGCTTACTCCTATTGGTTCAATGCATCACAGTGTCAGCATTGTAAATTTCCATATCTATCTCCTAAATTTCAAGATATTTGATGTCCACACTGATGAAGTGGTGCAATTTATTTCAATCTTGCTGAGTTGTCGACTACATATGTAGATGAATTTAGCACAAAGGGAACTAAAAGATCAAATTATAAATGCAAAAGGCTAATTATAATGAAAGATTGTATAAATTGGAATCTTTGAGACAGAATATGATGATACACTTTTAAATATATAAAATTGAACCAAAATTATGGAAAAAAAATAAGTTACCTAGCATTAAATCAGATTTACTTATTTAAAAAATGCAAATGTTTTATGTGGAAATGCTCATTATTATATAATTTAAAGAAGATTTAATATTTTTAATGACTAATAATCATTATATATTTATATACATTTATTAATCATTATAAGATTTAGATTCAAAGTGATAAATATTACAAAAACTTATATTTCATATTATTATAATTATTTAAATTTCAAATTTATTAACAGCAATATCTCATGAAAATTTGTAATGTGTCTTTCTAAATAATGTATGTTGTTTCAATCTATATACTTAAACTGATATAACGAATAAAGTTATTTTATACTACTGGTTTATTCTCTAGGCTAACTATTGTAATTGACTTTGATATATTTATTTCCATTCTTAATTTTAAATTCATAAAATATTCTCCTTTATAAATCATACATCTAATGATTGTATCATGATTATATACATAATGATTACTAATAAAAGTAGTTTGATGTCCACGCTATTCGATTTTTTTAAATCTATTGTCGTATTTTCAACCTCTCTCAATCCTGTTTTTATACATCGCTGTATGTTTTTCTCCATGGTGCAGTATTTTCACTTTTGATGAGTATAAATTCTTTGAAAATAAGATTAACTATTAAGTACACGTAAATTTTATTCAAAGCAAGTTTTCACAATTAGTTAAATTATAATAAAATATCAGCAATTAATTTTAGTAATAGTATAAATAACAGAAAACTCTAAATAATTAAATGTAAAACAATTTATAAGTATATAGATAGAAAAAATAAAAATGATAATTCAATGTGTGAAGAAAAATAATACTTTTATTGAATTTTATAACATTTGTAAAATTATTACATGTTGAAGAAGCTTATATTTTTTTGTTTTAATTGGTGCAACATTTAATTAAAATCTTAGAAATATGTAACTGATGTGATTTTGTATTACGCAATTTATAATGATATTTATTTATCTAAAACATTAATCATTTTTAAAGGAAAAAATACATCTTAAAAGTGTATTTAAAACTGATTATACAATTAACGTATGTAAAATGTATGATTAAGTTTGCACTATAGAAAGAAATTTAAAATATATCGCAGAAATCAAAAATGTAAAAGAATTCGCAGAAAATAACATATTTGGAATTAAGTCGAAACTGATTGTACTGCATTTTTATTTAAAAAAAGCTTAACAAGTAAATGCAGAACATTTCAATAATTTTGAATTTGTTGCTTAATTGATAATGAAATTGCTTCATTAATAACTATAGTCCTTTCCATTTCAATTCACTTCCATTCTCTTTGCACTTATGCTTATGGTAATTCAAGTAGACCTAACTTTGAATATCAATCTGTACACTTTGCTCCCACTTGTGCTCGTAAATTCTCAAGTGTATATGGAACTGTTCATTCGATATGTATTATATAGATTATAGTTTGAATCTAATATCTCGGAACAACCATGCAGCTTTCGCAAGCCTATGATTGGAGAGTTACCTGATCTGGTAAAGGGTAACGTTCCAGAATACAATCCCTCACTAATGACTTAGGGCTCCTAACTGGTGATCATTACCACTACAATAATTAAACATGGCTTCTTAACTACCCATTATGAACTATTGCACCCCTTAATGATGTCGCAGCTATCTCAAACTCGCGTTACCACGCCCATTCATTGACAAGTGGTGTTTGTGTATTAAAACAGGAAGGTACTTTTATCTGTTATTTGCAAATTTCAGCACGTGCTTAATTCTAGGAACAACAGGGAGTGTATTCATTATCTTCAATTATGACACTCGTTTTAAAAGTTAAGAGAATGAAATTTACAAAGTAACGTTAAGCATTTTGGTTTATGGAATAGTTCATTATACATGTTTACAAATTATTACATCATTTCATTTAAATTTAAAAGTAATAAATTTTGACTTTAATTTAATTTTAACTATGTAAAATAGAATACTTTTAAAATTTAAGTAAAATATTATTTACTAAACATTATTCTTCTTATATTATATTAAGTATCAAAATATCAACTGTTTAATTAAAATCTTATAATACAATTATTCAATTAAATTCAAAATAATTAAAATGTGCATTTTAAAAATGTGTTAAACATTTGACATAATATGTTATTTGTATTTAGTTTTTTTTTTTTCTAATGTAAAGAAATTTCACTTATATTTGTTATTTACATTTTAAGAAATATTTACTTGATATAATATTGTATTTTTCTTTAAATCTACTTGTATAGTTTAATAAACAAGATGACATATTCTTGAATACATATGATATATATTATAAATTTATTTGTAATAAAAACAAATATTTCACTGAAAAATCAGTTACAGATCTGATTACAAATAACACATTTGAAACGTTATTTAAAAATATATTTTCAGATGCCCATGCATGCATTTCTCAGTATTGTTATATGGGAAGCTACCTTTTTCCTCTTTTTTTGCTCGAATTATTATTCAAAAGGAATGATTACTGAATACATATATAAACACTTTTTATTAAAATACATTTTATATTAAATTGAAAAATAT
>JAPDSC010000988.1:0-23697 GCA_026290005.1 Latrodectus geometricus
ATATTATATTAAAAATGGTATATGAATAATAATTTTAAATTTATGTGAAACACAAATATTTTACATTAAAATGCTTCTAAGGAAACTATAAAAATTCAAATAAAAAAAATCATACAATTCGTTTCTTTATTTCATCTTTTTTCTGCTCAAGTATGACAGCAGGAATTCCGTCAGCACTTTCCTCTGCACTGATCAACAAAGTCCACAGTTCAGCCATAAATTCTCTTGCATTTTTACCATTCAAGAAACCAGTTAAGTTGATTTGCATCATTCGAGCATCAGGAAACTAAATTAAAACACATGTATGAATAATGGAACATCACTATCAAATGAAATGATTTCACATTGTTTATTTAAAGAGTAGAAATTTATTGGACTGCAAACCAGTAGACTGCCAATTCATTTTATGGTGACTGCCAATGCTAAATTTTATGATCTGTTTACCTAAATATATACATGTTTAACCCTTGACTGCCACTGAAAATGATTGCAAGATAAATAAAAATTAAAAGTAGCTTGCGACTCAGAGAAATCACCACACCTTAATTTACACACACTTGAATGTATAAAATTCTAAATTGTAATATTCAATAACTTTTTTTTAAATGTTTTAGTTTAATCTATAATTTCTACATTTACACTGTTATTTTTAATTTCTTATGAGATGAGAAGAGACAGTTTAGATTTAAAAACACGGGGAATGGCTATTTTATAAAAAGAGTAATGAAAAATATTACTTTTATCCTATTGTAACACAATAAGATTGAAATTTTAAGCACATATTGATTAAACACTTATTTAATACTGTAAAATATGGTAAATTGTATTTATAATAAAAAAATTTATAATTTTTTTTATATATAACCTATTAAATATCTTGTTTAAGAGTATGACATCTATTTTTGAAATAACTTCAAACAAAATATACAAAATTGTCAGATTGCTGATTGTTGCTTAATTTAACCCTTTCGCGACGACTTTTTTTTTTTTTTTTTTTTCAGCAGAGCAATTTTGGTTGCATAAACTATGAGTAGGGCATACTAGAATGCTAAAACTAAGATATTATATTTTTAGGAAAATTTTAAACACGGATTTAGGACTGGGACATATATGTCCCATCAGTCTTGACAGAGAAGTGTTTCTGTTTCAAAATAATTTTTTGAAATTTGCTTGGGACATATGTGTCCCGTTAGGCGTGAAAGGGTTAAATGAAACTTTGTTATTTTTATACAGATTGCAATTAGTTATTGATTGCTATTAGCTATCCTTTCTGATTCCAAAAACAATATAAAATTTAATTTTAAATACTTCTAATATATTTATATATATATGTATATTCATTTGCAATTTCCACACAGTATATAAAAATTATACAATATATAATAATTGCAAGTTAGTTTCTGTATTTTTTAAAATTACTTATTATTTAATATAAATAAGTTTTATTATACATGTTATGCAAAAACTCTACCGTTAAAATATGTTAAATGAGCTTTTTAAAATTAATGATTAGATAATGCTATAAATATAAAATAATTTTATGGGAAAAATTTATATTTGATTTGCTTAGCAGAACTCAAAATACATTTGACATTACTGTAAATTCTATGTTGACAGCTAAAAAATGTTAACATAAATAAATGAATAATCTAGTTTTCAAATATTAGATGGTTATACAGAATATCCATACCTATAATCACATAGGAGACAAGCTTCTGAAAAATCCCAACATATTATCCACTTAATATTAAGTGTGATGAAAATAGAGTAAAAAAAAAAATCTGACAATGCATTTATCAATGTATATTTTTAGTTTATTTTATTTTAAAAGAAGAAATTTAAAAAATCCATCCATGATGATTTCTTACCTTTTCTGCTTCTAATTGGTTGAAGACAAATTCTACAACTACATCATCCTCTATACCACCAAGCATATCAGTTATTCTTTTTGCAATCCATGGTTTCACAACATCCAAATTGATTTTGTTCATATCAATCTATTGAAATCATTTAATTAAAGTCTTCTAATATATGCATACATAGGTAACAATGTTCAAAAATATATAACCCAATTTATGGAATTTACAGAATAAATTTGAAATATATTGTTCTTAAACTACCATTTTATTCTGTTACATCTGCATAGTTTTATTTAATATTGGTGAAATTGATTACTGTCATGGATACTTGAAAAGTTTTTGTTTGAGATACTATTATAAATCAGAAATAAGAAACTTTGATGACATAACTTCTAAGATGATAGCAATAGTCTAATGTTACCTAACCAAAATTAAATTAATTATATTTATCAATAATGAAATCAAAATTTGAAATTTAAAAATTATGATACAGAATTTAAAAATATATTCATCTTAAAAGACATTTATTTTTGACTAAAAAACATTTTTATTTTTCTTACCCAATAATTAAACAAAAATAATTTCATTTTTTAATGAATGAATTTTACTGAGCTTTTAAATATTTTCATTTATTTTTTAAAATTTCAAAATGTTAAAAAATTACCTCTGGAATTTTTTTTATTTATTTATTGTTCTATGTCTATTTTGCCACAAGACAATTAATTTAACCAAGAACTACATTATAAAGTTAACTCCAAAACATGTTGTTACATGTGACACTTGGCGGAACCAAGCCTGTCTGTCAGGGATTGGGCGAAAGAAGTCACGTTGAACATCTTCCATTTTTAACAGAGCACCTCCTACAAGGGTTGAAGTACGACTTTGGCTAATAGGTGGCAACACCCATCTGGGTCTTACAATTTAGAGATAGGAAGCAGGGAAGACCCAAGGTCTGGCTCCTAACATCCACAGAGGTATTAATTTAGAATGGGAACATGAAGGAGATTGCGACTACGGCATATTCTATGTGCTCCAGTCGCCATTAGTGAACACAATGGATCTTCAGATAAGTCAGGGTTTGAACTCACCTTCTTCTAAGAATAATAATGCCCTAACCAACCGTGTAAAATATATGTTAAAAGTGGAGGATGAACCAATCCACTAATTCAACAATCATGTAAATGAAATCTTGAAGAATATCTTGAAAGAAAATTCTACCTTAAAGTTGGTAGCAGAGTTAGAGCTAAGTAATGGGCCTACAAACTATATATACTTATGCAATATATTTCTATAATAATTTTGTCAGTGTTGAGCTAATTTAAATAAAAAGAAAATACAAGTCTAGTCACCAAAAGAAGTATTATATATTGCCCTCAGTTATTATAATAAGCAAACTTTATCAAGTTCTAATCTAATATATTAGATAGATATAGGTAGATAAATTAATTTTAAAGCAACTAATAGCATTTTTTAAAGTAATTTATGATTAAACATTTAAACAAAATCATTACATTTAGGAAATATAATGAAATAATTTATGTTCCTTAGGATGTTTATTTTCTTAATGAACAAACATTAGAAATATTTTTAAACAGGGTTTTGAAATTAACACTTTAACTTTGTACTGGGTATTTAATAAACAATCTTCCCTAAATAAGTAATCTTAAAGGAATTCTACAGCATACATTTTGTGCAAATAAAATGAATGTCCAACGTTAATATGTTGTTCTATTAATAAAAAAGTAATTTTATTCATTAAAATAATTTGGAAATTAATAAAAAATTAAAATGAATATTTTTCTCTGTAGTAAATAAATAAAAAGTAATGGAACCTTTCTATTCAAGATTTCATTGAACTTCAGCTGCTTCAATAATTTCTTTTGTTTGTCACTAAAGCGATTATCTTGGTCAGCACTTGTTCCCTGGAAAATAAACATTTACATTAATAAATGTATGTTTACTAGACAATTTCTGTTTTTATACAAAAATCAAACTATATTATTTTAAATTTTATACAGCTTAGGATGAGAAAATTCCTTTGATGAGAATCTTCAAGAGAAGGATAGAGAGCAAGAATTACTGAAGTTAATAATTTATAACAGGCAACTAATTTTTAAAAGAATCATTTATAAATTAGATAAGAATAATATTAGAAAATTTTAATAATGCTTAACAATTTTGATGTTATGAAGAAAATTAAAATATTAGAGAATCCTGCCATTCTTTTATTTTTAATAAAACATTTGCTAATTTCATCTAATTTATTCATAACAGCAATTAAACCACCAGAAATTTAAAAAAAATTTATGTGTACACAAGTTACTCTAAAAAGTGTTTAAAATATTTCATCGTTCTGTCGAATGCATGGCTGCCACTTACAGAAGATGAAATTTCAAATAATAAAATAGTATGGTTGTCGATAGAAAAAAAGTCATTTCAGCTAAGTAAAAAACTCTATGCATAGTAATTTTTCTGTTTGTGACATATTTTGAAACAGTTCACTCTCAAAAAATATTTTAAATCATATCTAATTTTTTTATACAAGAAAAAAGCTCAAACCAACATTTGTTCAATTTTAAACAAAGCCATTGCTCATTTGAACATGAAAATCTTTTTCCAACTGCCACTAATAATGTCACAATTTTAAAAATAAAAACTCACATAGCTATGGAAAATATTTTTAATCAATTCTTGGATTCTCCCCCCACTATATGATCACATATTTAATTATTTCTTTTAATTTGTTTCAATATATATAGTTTCGTTATCAGACAAAACAAAAACAGCATTTATAAGTTTATACAAATCTACAAAATAATGAAAAGAGCTAAACATGGCATACAGTTTCAATTTAAATTATATCCATTTTTTTTTTAAATAATAGCTAATTTAAAAATAATAGAAAAATTCCAAAATTCAAAGAACAATGACACACATTCTGAATAGTTTGTACCTTTATGGTTCATCTTCACATATGAAGGCTTATTTGAATTAGATTTATAATTTAAAGTCTATCTCTAAACATTGAATACATAGATTCTTGAATAGGAATTAAGTATACAAATTATAATGAAGACCAGAGCAATTACTATTTAGCTGGCGGCTTGTCAAACTTCAAGCTATAAATATATAGTTGAGCTTTAATCTAATTATTTTTACCACTTACAAAAATCAGGTTTCTAGAATTTTCCCTTTAAATAATTGTGCAAATTTAAAAATTCTACATTATAGTTGATTTTTTTAGAAATATTAAAAAACAGAAAAGTGGTATCCTTGTTGATACGTCTATACTTTATATTACAATACTAGTACTTGCCTGTCATTCTGCCTTATATTATTTTAAAAGATAAATTATTTGTTTTGTTACATTTAGTAATAGTTATAAGCAAAAAGTATTTTATTTGAATCACTGCTTAATTCCAGACACTGAGTTTGACATTCAACTCTGAGTTGCTAAATACAATCTAAATATATTTCAGAATTAGAGAAGCTAAACATTTATTGACTGTCTGAGAATGTTTTGAAATTATAAATGAATATTTACAAATTACACATACACTTAGTTATGGTATTCTCAATTTTTCACATTTATATATCTTGTAGTTACTTACTTATGTATTAGCCCATCAAACATTTTTGCCATAAAAATATGATGTGTTGAATTTTGGTAACTTCAACTTTTTTTTCTTTTAAATGTGAAGTAAAAACAAAAGTTTACTTATATATTCAATGTAACAAATAGAAATATTATTTGCAATTTAAATGGTTCTAAATTGCATCACTAAATGACATAATTTTTTGCATATATGTTCAACAGGAATACATATGATTTTGTAATTTATCTATAAAATATATTTTTAAGTCAATATTATACATTCCTTATTTTCTAAGTGATTGTAAAATTCCATAAAATAATGACTATTCATAACCAACCATTTTCCCCAGTATATATATAAAGCATATTATATAAAGCAAAACTTTTATGAAAAAATTAAATAGATAATTAAGAATTTTTAGCCTTCAATATAATTAAACAGATAATGAAGAAAAGTTTTTATGGATTAAAGTAAGAATGTTTCGTAAAATTTATCATTAATAACCAATTGAGAAAGCAACATTCTTCCAAAAATATCTTCATATATAAGGAAATGGGGTTTGCTGAAATTTAGTATACCTCTGGAAATTTAATTCTTTTTCATTTATTAGATATAATGAAATTACAAATAAACTTTACCCATTCAGTATTTTAATATAATAATATTTTATGCTTTTTATATATTTTTATGACTAACATAAATGTTTAACTGTCAAAATAAAATGCGACACACTAAAATCCAATTTTACCCGTGGGAGCATGTTTTTTCTAATGCTGGTACTGAATTTATCTTGTTTTACTAAAACTTAAAAATAATACCCCGAGAAAATTTTTCTGTACTTTTCTACTTCTGTGTGAGGGGCCATTGGCAAAATCTTGTTTCTAGAAATCAATAAACAAAAAACTAAACTACTCATGTACTATTTCAGCCAAGGAAATTTTGGCAATAATACAATAATCTAGTAATCAGAATGATGCCAAAATAATAAGAACTATAAGATTCTTCTTTTTAAGCACTTTCTTTATATATGTATTCAATACATAGCAATGGATGTGATGGCAAATAAAAGTATAACATTTTACCAGACAGTAAGAAATGTAACAATTATCACTAATTAATGTTATTAGTGTTGTAATTAATGTTGCTGATTGTAATCAATATGTCGGAACAAGAACTGAAAAGTGATTGCATTATGTCACACACATGGTTGCGATAGAGCATAAGTAATGAAAATAGTAAGAGAATATTTTTTTCTAGTCAAAAATTATCTTTAAAAAAACTGTAGGTTTCTTAATAAAAAATTCTTAAATTATGAAATCTGTAGCAAGCAAAAACATATAAATAATAAACAACCAACTCCAACCATAGGAAGAATAAAAGGTGCTAACATATTATGAAGACTACCTAGATATATCGGCAAAACTGGTGACCGGAAAAAAAATAATATGACGACTACCTTTTTATTTTTAGGTAGTTGTCATATTTTTTAGGTTAGGCATATTATTTCCTAGGTGTTAAGATGGATTAAAGAGGGCACTAAAATAAAGTAAATAATGCACATATTATTTAAATTGTGTTAATGTTGCCAATGACAATTTTTCTCTCCAAATATCACCAAAGTAGTCTTCATAGTACAAAAGTACTGAATAAAATTTCAATTACAATCACCAAGGAATATTATTTCTCTTATTTTGGCAGTTATACATTTCAAAAGTATCAATGAATTTGCAGGTGATTTTATTAGCAACTGTTTTATAGCACCTAAAACCAGAGAGCAGTTATTTTTCTAATCAATTACTGTTTGATCAACTATTCTCAGTTAGTGATAAACACCAAATTGAGAATTGGGTATAAATTTCCTGCAAATTAAAATCAAATACGTAGAAAGATGATATTGTAATTATCTAGTCGCACTAAGCATTGGAATGCTAAAAATAATATTTTTCCATGAATAAAAACTTTATTTGTTAATTACTGTTAAGTTATCATTAATACAACACCAATCATTTAATAGATTAACATTTATTTCTACTCAATACACATTTCAAGGAACTAATTTCAAAAATAAGTTTAAAAAGAATTTCCAAAACTTCCTTTTTAAATTTCTTTAAAGCATATCTCCTTAAGAATGAAATTATCAAACATGTCCAATATCTACATTTAAATTTTTATTTTTTAGAGTCTACATTGTTACGTAATATTTGGATTTGAATTTTCGATACATAAATCAAGAATCGCTGTTCCAGACTCTTTTTTTTTTTTTTTTTAAATATGGCAATCAATCTTTTAATTTTCCACAAATATATGTCAATTCCATTGTCACCGTTGTTCAAATTTCTACAACATATAGAATTAAGAAACATTTTGATAAAACGAATGGATCCTTCCTGAACCCACAACCTTGGAGCGAATTATTTGGGTTGGAGATAAATTTTGTAAGTCTTCGCAATCCTACTTTGATACACTAGATATGAAAAATTAAAAATTTCCGAAATTCTTATTTCGCCATTTCGGCGTCTTTTTTTTTTCAGTTATAATTAAAGGTGTGGTCTCACTTAAAACTTTACCAACACAGCCAATAATTAAATTAATAAAAAGAATAAAAACTGTGTTTACATTACATTAACTAAAAATCACACATTCATTCATTTTCAAATAATAAATAGCCATTCAGAACTTCTATTTTATAAAATAATAAAAACTTACACGAAAGAAACCGGCATCAGCCATTGTTGAATAAATGTAAGTTTATTTTTAAATGTATACAAATAACTTCAATGTTATATCATTAAAATTAAAATCTATTTTTAATTAAATTTCGATATACATTTTAACGGTGCGGTATTCATATTGTTGTTTTGTGTGCATTCAATAAAAGATAGATCATTGCCAATGAAAATCTAATAAAAAAATAGGATTAAATTAAATTTGAACTTATGTAGAAAAAATATATTTATTGAATGAAATATTTTACTGAAAGTTTATAATAACTTTTTAATTCATACTTGAATACGATTTTTTAAAAGTAAGAATTTTTTTAATATCAGAATATTTGATTTCATGATTGTGGAAACAGCGATCCCGTTACCATGGAAGCATATCATTTTATTGTTTATCAATAAAGAATTACAGATGTGAAAAAGTAAGCACTGTTTCATTAAAAAGCTTGAAATTGAACTGAAATAGATGTGAAAAAATAATACTTAATCGTTGTCAGAATGAAAGAAGTAATATGTGAATGGTTGGAGGAAGGATTTTCAAATATCGATGATGTTATTAAAAATAAGTCAAAACGTGAAAACCCCGTACTTCCTTACATTATAAGTGATGAAGAAGAAAATGTGACTCCTAAGCCACTTTTTCCACTATTTATCGGAGACACAGAATTAAATTCTGATTTTTTAGTAGAATACATTGAAGTCATTCAAGTAGGCTTGCAACAAGAAAAAGAAGTTCTAAAAACTACTTCAGATCATAAAATGAGACAGTCATTTTATCATGATCTTTCAAACGGAAGTAAGTTGATTTCCGAAATTATCTATCATAGGAAAAACATCTTTCTTGGTCGAGTTATTTTACCGATATTTGAGATGGTAGATACATATGTTTCTAATTGGTCACCTTATTACGAAAGTGTTGTAGAGAAAAATAAATTGTATCAAGAAGCAATTGAATTCCGAAGTTCTTTCCCAAATAATTTTTCTGATCAGAGTGTTCAAATGAGCTATGCAGAACGATTGGAGAGACAAATAGAAACAACTGCTATAATTTTAAAAGATAAGCAATGCGAAGTTACATCCTATTTAATGACAAAATACTATACTAGAAAAGAAGTGTTTACGGAGTCACGTCCTAAGCCATTTGAAGAGTATATAAGGCTTCGGACGAAATTCAGGAATGAAAAGGAATTTCAATCAAGAATTACTGATTATCCAGATATTTTAGATAGGCTTAGAAAAGATCTTTATATAATAGAAAAAACTCTCGATTACAACTCGTATGAAGAATCGATTATTTTATACAATAGAAGCGAGGATTTATCAAGACCTACAAAAATTACTCAAAGCAATATAAAATTAAGCGTTGAAGAATTTGGAAATACTAAGAAATTAAGGGAATATGCAAGGTCGCATATGGATTTTTATTTTCCTTTCTTAAAAGACAGATATAGTGTTTCGTGTATAAATTGCAGTTCTAGAAATTCCAGCATTTTTATTGCTGGTTATGGTATTACAACGGAAGAAGACATTAATTTTAATCGTAAGGGATTAGTTTTATGTTGGAATATTCACAAATGTGGATATCCAGAAAAAATGTATCATATGGAAGAAATTGTCACGTGCATTGCAATCTCCAAGTTTTTTCCATCTCTTATAGCAGTAGGGATGGACTATGGCTTAATTGCTGTAATTGATTTGCATAAGTTTGGCTTTGTAACAAACAGATTTTCAACTATTAGACCAACAGGAGCTATAAAGTCAATTCACTGGAAAGTGGAAAAATACTCGTTGAATAAAGAAAGAGAGATTATATTGGCTCTGTCGATTGATGGATCTATAACTGTTTGGAATTTAGGAAGTAAATTAGAGGGTTACCTTTTGAAAACAATTAAACGAGAGCAAATTGTGCCAAGTCTAGAAACTAAGCCTCTTCCCACAAATGCCTTGGCAGGCTTTTGCATGCATGCCAAACCAGACACTGAAACCCTTTTCTCGGTTGGAACAGTTGATGGACACGTACTCTTAGTTGATTTCAACCATGCAGAGGATAATATTCAAGTCAAAACTTGTCATTCTGGGGTAATGAATGATGTAAAATGGTCACCCATATCAGCAGATGTTTTCTTTACTTGTGGCACTGATCGCTGCCTACATATTTGGCAACTTCATAAAGAAAAGCCATCTAAAACGTTAGTTATCCTTGATGAAGTCTTTGCTGTTGCATTATCTGAGGTTAAATCAACCTTGTTTGCTGCACTTACCAAAAACAAACTTTACATTTATGATTTGTCTTCAGAATTACATATACCAATTATCGAACTAAAATGTGATGAAACTTCACATTATACATTTGTAACCTTTTGTCACCGAAATAATTGGATTCTTATAGGACAAGATAATGGTATTGTTTCATTATACGAAATTGTAAATTTACAGAAATTGGAATCTACAAAATCAAATGTTTTGAATGATTTCTTATTGCCAGATCAATAAGGAAATCTTCACTTTTTATTCAGATGGATTTCATAATTTAATATATTGTTTGGTTAGTATTTTTAAATTATTAGTATATTTATACATACATTTATAATATACATGAATGTAATACATACACTGCATATTTATTAAACACAATTTTATAAATGAAGATTAATTCATGGTAATTATAATTTCTACAGGATTTCGGATAGAGAAATTAGTATTGGTAATAAAAAATTAATTATTAAGATTCTCTATTATAAGCTTCTCTTTTTAAGCTCTAATCTTTTATTTTAAGATATTGTAACAATCTTAAAATAGTAAATGATGAAAAATCATCATGATAAACACTTTGTTCTTAATTTTTCTAATTATTTTAAATAATTTTACATGTGGTGTGTGCCACTAACTTTCTGAATTTATCCAAGTTTTGTTTACAAATTTGATTTTATTTCTTTACCCCCATTAGATCATTGTTAGCCATTCAGAACGGATATCTGGATCATTATGTTAAGAAGAGTAAATAAAACTCCTAAATTATAAAGACAAGTTCCAAAATAATCTTACTATTGCTTCCTGGTATTTCATCAATTCTTAATATTTCTACTTTTAAAAAAATGGGATGCAGTCCTCTCTTATATCATTTAAAGTACTTTTATTCTACAAATTTTATTTAAAGAATTATGATTCGCACCTTGATTAAGTAATAATATAGATGATGTTTTTACTTTTCAAATCGCTTAATGCCATTTTCTGAATTATATTACATATAAATGCCCAGTACGACAACTATTTTTTATGTTGTCCGTACATGAGCTCTCCAATACTTCGCGACAGTACAATTGGAACCAATGAGCGCCGAGCACACGTCCAAATGCTCAAGTGTCACAGGCTGAAAAGAGTCACAAAGTGTACAGTCATGGGGATGTGAAACATCAATACAGAAACTGTGACACCTTCTATAATCAGGTCCAGTTAAAAGTCTAAAACTTGCCACTGCTGCTTTCCTTGGAGATTCGGGAATGTAGCGTGGACTATCACTAAGACTTGCCCAACTCTTGTCTTTTTATACATTCCTAGCTTCCAACTTAAACATTTGCTTGAAAGATATACTTGTTAAAAGATTTAAGGAATGAAATGTCAACTTCCTCACAGGTTGCTTGGCTGCCAAGGCTCTTTTCTCAGCAGAAAGTAAAGTAACAATGGAGAATGACAAAACTGTACCAAGTTTTGCAAGACCCAATGAGCACCATGAGGAAACCTCCTATCTACCCCTTACATTAAATATTAATACTAAAGTTGTATATAATATATAACTGTAATGAGCTCTCGTACAATACGAATTAACATCACAAAAACCATATATTAATATAAATTACTTTAATATTTAAAAAGCACTACTTTTTAATTCTATTAATTCTACTTTATCTTAATTACTATTTTATCATTCCTCTCAACTTCTTGTTTTATAGAGTAAATCGATTTGATAAATGAAGAATTCATACATTACATAGTTTGATGCATAAGACTGAAATATTCGGAATGAAATTTCAATATAAAATTAAACGAATGTAAAACGAGCTCGTACATGTAATTTTCAAATTAAATTTTAAAGAAATAATTTGATTTCTCTTATATTTTCTCAAAAATAGGAGAAAAAATAAAAAGGTTTCTCTCATATTTTGATATGATTATTATGAAGCAAAAATATATTCTTTTAGTATGTATTAGCTACCAAATTTAAATTCTGAAATTCCCTTGGTATAAATATTCTTATTTATTTTAATTCGGTTCATAAATATTTTTTTTTAAATCAACTACTTATTATTAAATTATCATTTCGTTTTATTCAAATGGTTCTATTTTTATAATAATAATAATAATAAAGAAAAAAAAAAGACTGGAAAGAGTTTTCCGGTATTTACTTATTATGACGACTACCTAGATATATCACCAAAATTGGTGACCGAAAAAAAATAACATAAAGATTACCTAAAAATCTTAGGCACTAACATCGGTTATAGAAGGCGCTAAATAAAGAGTATTATTTAAATCATGTTACTCTCGCCAATAAAATCGCCAAGGTAGTAGTCATAGTACGGTTTTTCTCTCAAAAATAAAGCATTTTTAAAAACTAACTGGAAACTTAATAATCTCAAGATATAAAATAAATTTTAAAAAATTGTACTCGATGAAAAAATAAACGTATTGCGCGAAAGGCATTTGTAAAAGTGTTCTCACAGCTTCTAATTTATTTATTTTGAATTAGGAACTGGCTTATTCTTTATGAACTGGCTTATGACCAAAGGCACTTTATCGCCAAACGAGTAAATATCTTCCTGGAGGACTTTTAATAGATAGTGGGTCGTATTCAAATGTTTCAAAAGAGAAAACCCGGAAAACTCCATAGAAATACCCTATACATGCAGAATATAGAAATAGAATGTTGTTCAACAACCTCCAATAAAAGACTTTTTGCTCTGAAGAACTCTGTCTGACCATTAAAGTCGATGAACCATAATTTACTTACTAACTTAAAAACACAAAATTAAATTTCGTTCTGAACTCAAAAGATTTTAGAAATAGGAAGGCCTCTGACGGTCACATGGTTACTATTGAGAAGAATAAAATCACAAGCATTTATCTAAAAGTGGCTTATGAAGAAGCACTCATTGCCTTTATTCAACAGCACCCTACTTCGAACAGCTCTTTGCTAATTACTGGCCAAAGTGAACTTGGACCAGGTGACTAAAAGCTTTTCGGGTTTTTATTTTTGTGATCAGTGAGGAGATATTTGGATCCGGTAGATTTTAGCATTTTTATTTTTTGTAATTTGTGAACACAAAAAAAGCAATGAGTGAAAAAAAAGAGTCTTAATTTTTATTAACTTTTATTCCTTATAAACATGATTTCCCACAAAATCATTTTATAGAAAAGAAGTATAAAAAGTATTTTTGAACTTTCCGATTTTAATGCCAATGTATGATTATTATAAGTACATTTTGAGAGACTGTTTAAAATGTATATTTACACAGAGGTGCAAGCGAGCCACGGACTGAAATTTAGTCCCTTAACTCATTTGCCCGTGTCTTGTACCTCGTATTATTTTATTTCTAATGCCCATCTGAGATCCATTCCGGTAAAAATATAGATAGACTAGATTTTTTCTAATCTCAGGGCATACTGGGGGACTGGACCCATCGCCCTTAACAAGGGCCGGAAATTGATTCGATTGTGCAGTCCACATCTTTCTTTCATTGCACCATTTGTGGTGGAGACGTTTGTAGTTCTACGTCAAGAATTTTAAAGTGATATCTATCCTACAAGATATAATTGATCGTTTTTTTTTTTATTTTTTTGTAAAAAACCACAAGGAAAACCCAATTTGCCGAACTTGAAATCGTCGAAATCTCAAAGTCTTAAATAGCGCTTTGAAGTGGCTAAATAGGCACGCGTGATGTACGTCTGCGCTGAAATTCTAAGCATTTGCATATCTCACCCCTTCTAAATCATGTTATAAATTTCATGTTATTTGCATGCTTTCTTCATGATGCTGCATTTACAGTGGCCAGCAGGGTACCTTCAAATACTGTTATAATATTTGAAGCATGAAAATAATTTGAATAATAGAGATAGATGAACAATTTCGTATTGTTTGTCTACTAAGATAATAGCTCCCGCGATTGTCTGTGCTTATCTGTTACCATGGAAACAATACACGTTTCAATCTCCGCAGGAGGAGCCGAAAGAGAACTGCCAACATTGTCTTATTGAACCGACTCTGGTGGTGACGACTGAACGCCTTGCAATATCAAGAAGTATAGTTAATGCTGCTATCCTGATCACTCTGAACCCCCAGTTGAAACATAGACTGTTCCTGTAACTATGACAACCACTACTGACCAGACAACTTTACAGGAGTTACTCTTGTGGTATACACAAACTGTTCTTCTGATAGCTCGAATACATCAAATCAATTCTCCATTTTAATATTCAAAATTAAATTTCGAATTTTTCCATTTTGTTGGAAACATGGTTGCGATTTATTTTCAATATGAAACATTAATTAATTTTCATTGATATAATATCGTTTAGTACTTATCGGACCATTATAAACCTCTTGGCACTCTATTTGCATTATTGTTTTCAATATAAATTGGAACAAAACCAAATATTATAAGAGAATATATCTGAGTTCTAATTTTAAGATAAATCTGAATCTAAGAGAATAAATATGTAATAAATTTCTTAAATAAATAGCTTATAATTTCATATTCATATTTCTTAAAATTTAATAAAAAACGAACAAAAGTACTTTAATCGAAATTAAACTATTTTTGAAATGTCATTTCACATACACACTAAGAAAAAGAAGTATTATTTTTTAGCTTTTATTTATTTAAAAATTATTGTTTTCCTATGAAATCTGATGAAAAAATATTTATATATACGTAAATTTAACACCGTTGTAATTCTTCAAATCAAATAAAAAAAATAAGAGTATTTCTGAATATCTTTTTCCATATGAAAGGAATCGTTGTAGGAAATTCGAATATGGTTTTAGTAAGTTCACAAACTATTAACAGTTAATGTAATTAATTATCCAACTGGGGGAAAGAGAAAATAATCAACTAAGCAGTAATCAATAAAATACCATTTCTTTGTTTCATTCAAAAGTCCATTTTGTGGCTTAAATTATTTTTAAATAATAGTCTTAAATAAATGCGATAGATGTCAGCACTACTCAAAGTAGCTAAATTATGTCGAGAGCTGATCTGAATTAAATTTCATCTCTGATGCAGAAAAGTGTATTTACTAATAACTAAATTATATGTAAAAATGTAAAAAGGAAAAGAGGAAGTGGTAAGTATGCAAAAAAATGATACATGCATATAGAACAAAAATAATGTTTATTCAACCACAGAAATATTTTTGCAATTTTCCAGGGACGAAAGGAGTTCAGAAAAGACAATTTATACAAAGAGAGTGTGTAATTAAAAATCAAATTACTGAGAATTTGAAACTAAATTTAATATTTAATTTAACATGGCGTTATTAACCACTTACTATTTAAATAAAAAATTAATAATATTTAAATAAAAATAAAAGTGATAAAGAAAAGTGAAGGGGGGGGGAAGAGAAGATCAGAAATGACGAGAGAACAAAATTCTTAACGCAGAAATCTAAAATTTCGAAGAAAAGAAATTATGAGTGTTGTTTATTTACAGTAAAACACTTTATTTCCTTTATTATTTTGGCACTACTATTTTGAGGTAAATTTATTTATTTAAAATTTCACATGTTTAACACTGTAAGCAACCGATTTAAAATGTATATCGATACGGGTATGATGTATTTTGACAATAATGGCCACCGAAAGCAATCGCATCACGTTTTGGTAGAAATAAAAGATTTTTATAATATAAATGTCAGCAATTAATACACCTACTCATTATCACACATTCAAAGTTCGAGATTTTCGTATGATTTCCGACTATTTCGACTGGCATTTTTTCTTCCTTTATTGAACAAGCGCTTCTCGATTTTTCACCGTTTAGTAAAATAAATTATATACAATATTAAACGTTACATTTAGATTTCAACCAACAGATGTCGTTAGTTGTTTGTTCATTGCTGTATTAGAAGCTATTGACTGATTTCTCTTCACTAAGTGTGTGTTTTTGCCCCCCCCCCTTTTTTTCTTATAATAAATGCCTGCTAGAAAATATTTAGTGATTGATAGAGTATATATTCCTGATTGATGACTAATCAATTTCTGATGATTTTAGTGTCGATATTGATTCGAAAATGATGATTTTTGGTTCGATCAGATTAGAAAATGATTATAGTTTCGATAGCGATTTATTTTCAATATGAGACATTAATCAATTTTCGTTTATCAAATATTGTTCAGTATTGACGGACTATCATTAACAACTTACTCACTATTCGCATTATTGTTTTCAATATAGTAAGGAACAAAAGCAAATATTCTAGGAGAATAAATCTGCATTCTAATTCTAAGATAAATTTGAATCTAAGAGAATAAATCTGTAATAAATTTCTTTTATAAATAGCTTATGATTTTATATTCATATTTCTTAATAGTTAATAAAATGAATCAAAGTCTTTTATTTGAAATTAAAACATTTTTCTTATTGCAGGACCTATATTCTATATACATAATAGGACCTATTCTTATGTTGTTGTTGTTGCGTGCCAGCCAGGTTGGCAATATGGGGTGCGCCGCTCCACTTTTCCAACTGAACCATATTTGGTGTGGAGTCCGACTTCCTCAGTACACACATGCCGTAGGTACCCGTTTATAGGGTAGGCAGCCATTCACACACACACAAAGAAAGGACAAAGACAAGAAAGAAAAAGAGAGAAAGTACATCCATGCCCGAGCCAGGATTCAAACCCAGGTCCCACCCATCTGTAGTCAGGTACGCTAACCACTAGACTGGTTGGGCGGCGACAATTCTTATAATAGACCTATAACATAGGAAAAATTTTTCATAAAATTGTGCATACCAAGTTAAGTCTATATTGGTCCTATAACGGGAGCCAAGATTTCCCCAATATGCCTTTATTAGTCTCATAAAAGTAGCCTAGTTTCTAACAATCTTAGGCATACCAAGATTCTGCCAAAATATTGTATGGCAAGTTAAACATAATATGGCAACCTATTAGTCTACGCTGTTTCAATGTTTTTCATTTATTGAGAATTTACTTACTCATTTAAATTTCCATAATTTCAATACATTTTGAAGCTTTTATTTTTGAAGTTTTAATAATTACCGTTTAATTTGTTATACAACAAACCGTTTAATTTTTAAATTTTTTTTTTATCAAGAATCAAAAAGTGTTGCCGTGTTTGTTTTTCTTATATTTGTAACAATTAAATGTAATTATTATAGAAATTCGTTATCTATTTGAACTCAAAGTTATAATCGAAATCAAAATATTTCACATTTTTTTGTTTAAATAATCGGCTACCAACCAAAAACTGCAGCGTAGAATCAATCAAACCTTTTCACAAGGAGCCGTACCAGGTTAGCTGACAAAATATATAAACATTATGTGGTTTAAGAGTGAAGTTCGATGTAAAAAATTACCATTATGTGATGTTTTGGGAAAAAACGAAATAACTTTCCAGAAGATCTAATAGTGCAACTGTGATAGATGGCCAGCGTTTTCTAATTTTGGCATTTGGAAAATTATGAAATATCCCTGAAATGTTTATTTTGAGGCATACTACACAACGTTATACACTGAAATTTATAAATTTATTAAAGAAAATACATAGATTCTAGATAGATTCGAGATATTCGTTTTCAAAAAAAATTTTCCTCCATAGAAGGAGATAAAAACGTTCCATTTAGTTATATTACAGGAAAGGGACAAATTAGAACATTTAACAAGTGCACATTTTATTAAAAAAAAATATCTTTAAACGCATTTCAAAATTTTAGTAGTTTCTATACTTAATAAACGTTAATTGTTCTTATATTCTTAATAAATATTAATTGTAAATAATATTAAAAATATTTTAAGTTAAAGAAAAATGAAAAACTGTAGTAATGCAATATTTTGATTATAAAGTTTGATACAACTGAAAACAGTTATCGAGGAACGATCAGTGAAATTCTATGAAACAACGAAAGTTAGCAAATTTTCATCAAAGAAACCGGAATGTTATTTAAAATATGAGTAGAAAATTTAATTCAGTTTGGTGAATCAGATTTCGAGTCAGATAATTCACGTGAGTAACAAGATAAAAAGCAAAACAATGAAACGTCGTAAGATAATGAAAGGGCTGAGCAAAGCAGTATAAAAGTAATTCAGACATTCTTCCGTAACTTAGAAGACACGAGTCCTTGAAAACACATAAGTTCCAACGTTACCAGAATGGAGAAAGAATGGAGAAATGCCAAAAAACTATGCAGTGTAAATATTTCAGACAGGGAAAATATAGTGCAAAATAATCAGGCACAAAATTTTTGAAATAGCCAGGGCACACCAAAAATTCTAAAATCGTTAAAAGTAAATGGATTTACAATGTTAAAAAACTTGACGATAAAAAAATTTTTCAGAATTAGATTGTTGGATCAAACCTCAACCCAATAAAAACACAAATTCTTCTGCAGAGAGCTTTCCTAACACGAGGACACAGTGACCCTTCAACAAATACTTGCAGTTGCCGATAATTTAACTGGGGGGCTAGGGTAACCGGGTTGGTTAGAGTGCCGTTCTCATTATAGGAAGATATCGAGTTCGAATCCAGTCTGAACCGAAGATCTGTCGTATTCGCTCAAAGCAACTGTGACACGTTAATAGACTGCGGTCGCAATGTCCTCCTAGTGAAATGATACTTCTGAGGTGATAGATCAAGTATTGAGGGGTCATCTGCTTGGTCCCTGCTTCCACCAACAGACAGATTCCAACACTGGGATTGGTAGAGAGAAGTATTCCATTGTACTTATTCCTAGCTCATTATGACAAATTAGTTGGAAACGAAAAAAATTGTAAACTATTGTAGGATATTTTTGTTTTACACCTATGAAACAAGAATTGGTATGGGTGGTGGTATTTTTGCTCGTCAGGGCGTCAGTTTCGCAATCGTAAGTTTGTAGGATCAATTCTCCACCAATTTTTGTTTCGTCGATTCCGTTCGGGTATTTTTGATGTTAGAGATGCACCTCGCATGTGGATACAGCATCGTCGAAAATGTCTATAAAATATCAAAAATGGTCGAAGTTGACCGCAAGTCGGCAGTAGTAACGCGTAAGATCTAAAAATCTAATTGAAAACTGTTTTAAACCTTTTTACAAAGCGAATCCAAAAGAAGTTACATAAAGTTCACGTAAAAATAATGGATTTCTTTTTCCCCAACCTAATATATAATTAAACACACATGCCTCAGGAACTCGTTTATAGGGTAGGCAACCAAAAACACTTACTTCATACGAGGAAAAGACAAAGATTGGAGAGATAAAAACGACTTCATACCCGAACCGGGATACGAACCCAGGACCTACATATCAGCAGTCAGGCACGCGGACCACTAGACAGAGTAGGTGGCTGTCAATTTATTCCGCGCAAAAGTAGCTTAAATAAAATTACCACAAAACAATTATTCGAAGATTGTTTAATATTTGGAACAAATAGGTACAAATATTCAAATATCGTTTAATATTTGGAGAAAATATAAATACAATAAAGTTACTAGATAAGATTATTTAAATATAGTAAAAGGATAGAACATATAACCAGTATACAAAGTGAAATTTACAAAATGAATATTTAAACTTTGAGTCATTTAAATAATTATACAGTTTAAAAGAAAAAAAATGACAATAAAGCAATTTAAATGTACCAACAATTCCAACTTCATCAGGGGTTGTTGACCTTATTAGTACGAAATATGGCTTTTTTGCAATGGCTGAAGACTAATATCTAAATCACGCCATTACACCCCAAAACCACGAAGAAAAAGTTTTAAATTGAAGAAATAACACAAGAAAAATAATTACGGGAAATATCAAATTAATAGCTTCCATAGTTACCAAATTTAAAATCTGGGAAATTTCACATTTATAAAGGCAACTTTTCAAACTCAAAGTTGCCATAATAGGATCCTAAATTGCAACTCTGGAAAATTGCAAATAAGTACAGAAGTAAAATAAATAAATACATAAATTGAAAGACTCTGTGTCAACACTCTCTATTGGTACTTCAAGTTGCTTATGAATTCAAGGCTTAGCTGACCCTTCTGTAGTTATAACTGCTCTTTACCTCATTTTTATAACCAATGCTTTACCCCTTCTAAATAGTGTTTAATAGAATTAATACCATAATTAAACAAAATGTTTGACGCCCAACCTGTCTAGTGGTTAGCGTACCTGACTACAGATGGGTGGGACCTGGGTTCGAATCCTGGCTCGGGCATGGATGTACTTTCTCTCTCTCTCTTTCTTGTCTTTGTCCTTTCTTTGTGTGTGAATGGTTGCTTACCCTATAAACGGTTACCCATGGCATGTGTGTACTGAGGAAGTCGGACTCCACACCAAATATTGTTCAGTTGGAAAAGTGGAGCAGCGCACCCCATATTGCAGGCCTTGCTGGCACACGACAACGGAATATCTTTTATTTGTTTTTCTATGTTACATATGAATGTGAAATTATTACAAATAATATAGATTCTATTTAATTAGAATATATTAAATAATATATATATGTAAGCCTGTACCTGTATAAATAACAAGTTTTGGGCTAAATAAAATCTCCACATGTGCCGAATAAGATTTCAAAGCGTTGTTGTTCGATAAAATTTTTATCAGGATGATGTGTTTGAGTTTTATCTCAGCGGTGACCTTCTACGCTTATCTCTTAGTCACACCGTTGCAAATTTTCGACTTTCAGAGAACGTTTCTCGAACAAAATATTCTTCAGTCTGTAAATATTTCATTTCTTTTCAATTTGTGATTAGTAAAACATTAAACTCATTATTTTCGTTTTAACAAGAAAGTTAATTGTAAGGACATTTTGATGATTTAGTTAAAACAATGTATGTTCCATATCTAATAACTGGATTCAATAAATAAAATATGCTAATTTATTTAAATTTTAAAGAAACATTTACTAGCAAGCAACTATTACTAATATTTTTAAAAGTGAAATTATTATATGAAGTAAAATAATTAAATAAATTGTTTGAGGACATTTATAAATAATATTTTAGGAAAGAATTAGAAACATAAGGTTCGGTGCGTGTGTCTGAATATATATATATATATATATATATATATATATATATATATAGTACAATTTTTGGAAGTCAGCAATCGGTCTAGTTAAGAATTCTAAGGATCCTATCATACATAATTTTCATTTGTCAGACGACCAATTATATATTATAATAAATATAAGTTATTATTAAAAATTATAATAATTAATAACATAATAATCAATAATAATTTTAATTAATTAATAATATAAATAATATGAGGACTGGTTGATTAGGGCATCCGTTTTCATTATCTGTAGGTGATAAGTTCGAATCCCGACCCGAAGGAAGATCCGTAATAGTCGCTAATGGTGACTGGGGCACGTTAAATTGGTCATAGTCGCAATATCATCCATGTGAAATGATATTTCTGGGACTAATAGGCCATGTCTGGGTATTTTCTGCTTGGTCTCTGCTTCTAATACGAAGACCCACCCCTTTTATGAGCAACAATGGGGCACTTACTGTATGCCCTACTGCATATAAGCTGCCATCACTTACGCCTTTTGCAGTGCTTTAAGATAGAAATCCTATAGCAGCGGGGCATTAGAAATAAAAAAAATATATTAATTATTTCAAGGGATTTTCCAGAAAATTTCCAGTAACGTATCACCTTTATGGTACAAATATCTATGAGCATTAAACTTCCCAAAAAACGAGAATAAACCAGTTTTGAAAACCAATGTCAGTAATCAACAAAGTCACATTCTATTGCATTAAACATGTTAACAGCTTAATTGGTAATCATTTATGTGGTGGTAGGCGAGACGCTAAACCATATTTGATAATTCCCGTTTCTAATGTCACCAGCAAATACGTGACAAATTTAACTAAAAAGTCAAGAACTGAAAGAATATTTCGGTAATAAAATCTACATAATGAAAGCATAAATTCATGTAAAGTTCTGTTAGTTATCATATTTTTACCCTGAATGTTAATGAAACATTTCGTAAATTGTGTTACAACTAAATCATTATTAGTTTTTGATGATCTTCAGAACCACCAGTAGCTCTGGTCTGCACTTGCACTGGTGATAGTCACTAAGTGACCATCACTGCACGGATCACTAGTGGTCCAAAAGCAGCAAAAGTCGCCAAAAGGGAAATGTCATTTGGCGTCTGCTGGCCTGATCTTTTAGTGACCATTTTTGTTTGATGACATTGGGTGGATTGGGACATTGATGGATATATCTTAACATATTAATAGAGCAAAATACCTTTTTTGACAAATATTGCTGACATTCTAGATGCTTCTCAACAAACTATTTTGGACCATTTTCGGAAAGTTTGTCTGAGATGTGGAAATATTCAAGGTCGGTGCCACGACCTCCAATATTTCTAAATCTGAACGATTTAGTGAGAAGAATGTGAATGAACGAGTGATTACATACACATCTGTGCTTGCATATAACACGTCAGGTACCTCATGATAACTGACGATGAAAAATGGATCACTTAGAAGAACATCGTTAGGAACGTAGAATACTATAAACGCGGAAAACCTATTGCAATTACCCGAAAGCTGAAATTGAGATTTAGAAAGGTAATATTGTTTATATGGTGAGATATTCGAATATGAATGAATTTTAAATAGTTGAAACCGAACAAAAAGGGAGAGAGATTGTCAGTAATTGGGTAATTTAAAAATAGATCACCAAGAAAAAAATATCAGGCTTAATAATTATTCAAAATGTTTTATTTTTCAGGAAATTTTTGGCACTCTTCGTAAAATATAAGGTAAATCACCCTAAAAGAGATGAGAAAAATAATTCATTTCTTTATTTTTTGACGTGTCATCATTTTTAAGACTTTACTGGAAAGTGAAGAGCTAAAAGTTTCCCTCAGACCCAATGACATTCTATCAAGGACGAACATGACGCGATAGTTCTTATCAGCCTGCCCTCTTATCTATTTTGGCGTGTTATCATGCTATGTGAAACGCCGTGCAAAAGATAAAGGAACCGTTATCGTCCGTTGTCGAGAGTATCATCGGCGGGACGGGCACAGAACTAGAAGGTGATTAAGAAACAGCGGTAACACTAACTCAGAGAGATTAAAAATTTGCTTTATCGGCAAATTCGATGACTGGGGCAAATATTTGCGCTTTTCAGAAATTTAGTCATTAATATGATAAAATATCTCTGCTAGATATAATCATTTTTCCTTAACACTATGATAAGATGACCACCTTTTTTTTTTTTTTTTTACGAATTCAAAAACAATATAAAAAACTTTTCAGTCAGAATGGAGAACAAA
>JAPDSC010000994.1:0-22186 GCA_026290005.1 Latrodectus geometricus
TAAATAACGTAAACTGCAAAAAATTGAAGATTTGCACTCCAACTATGCTTTTGGGAAATACCTGAATATGAGTACTTACAGACATAATCAGATATAAGATGTATTGATATTATAAGATTTTAAATTTATTACCCACTAAAAATATATAAGAGTATGGAACATAAAATTTGCATAGAATACAGTATTCTATCAAGTTATTTTAAACAAGAAGTTGATCAAACGACAAAGTTTAAAAAATGAGTCTTACATAAAAAAATATTCCTAAAATGTATGCCTTTGGTAAAATAAATAATCTATTTTTTGTAGAATTTATAAAATATCTTTATCTTTGCAAACTTTAAATAATATCAAAGTTTTTAATTTGATTTGAATGTAATAGATTTAAAGCATTTATTTAAAAGTCTTTATTTAGTGAGCAATTTTATGTATTCTCCCTGAAAATTTTTTTGTTTAAGTATTTTTGCTGATTTAAGTACTTGATTTCTTTACTTTTCTCGCTTATATTAATGTATTTTTCATAAGTTACTTTTAAGACACTATAGATTTTTCTTTTAAATGTATCTCAAAAATCATGCTTTTAGATGGATTTATTTAATTATTGATAATATTTTAAATAATGCATTTATCAAAGATCGAATATGTTTATAATTTTAAAGCTTTTATTATTATATAGATTATAAATGATGTCTTATTTTCTTTGCTTAATAAATTAACTTTATGCATATGCTTATCTGTCTGTTCTGCTTTGCTGTGAAAGCATACAGCATAAACTGCTTATATGGTATTAAAAAAACTAGGAATGCTGCTTATTTTTCTTGTCCTCAGTATAGATAAAAATTAGACATTATGTTTTTCTATTTTAAAGTGCCAAAAACGTACCGTTCTGAGCTAAATGATTAATTTTCGTTTTCAAATAAGTCTAAAGATTTTAGTCTGTGTGTAGTTTCTTCTGATATTATTTCATAATTTTTTCAGAAAAAATAAATAAAATCAAAATAAAGTAAATAAACAAAATAAAATAAACAATTGAATTTGATCAGTTTATGACTGAAATATTTCTGTTTTATTGTTCAAAAATAATTTTAAAAATCACTTTTTCATTTTATTATTAGTTTTAACATATTATAATGATGCTTTTAATTATCATATCCAGACATTTTCAGTTTATGCGAAAAATTTCATTTTGAGTAAACCGTACTTTCTATAAAGATATGGTTTAAGTATATTTTTTTATTGAAAACTAATTATTTCATATAATTCTTCAGAATTTAGTACTTATTCTAAAGAATCATTGATGAAGTGATCTTTTCATGTAGTGTTTTTTCTACTTTGGAATTCTGTTGACATAATGGGATATATTTTATTGACTTATTATTGTCACCTTATAAAAATATTTTTAGAAATTTTGTTAGATTTTTATGTCTTGGAAATTCATCAGATTTCAAGTAAATTTATGAAAATGTAATTAAATGTATTATTCCCTTATAAAATATTTACTATATTTATAATTCTATTTTAAATTGCTTTCTTTTAAATAATTAGCTAGTGATAATTAGTTTAATTACACTTCTTGTTAAAATTTAGACATTGATGTATTTTTTGGATTAATATTAATATTTTTTTAAAACTGTGCTTTTTCCCTAGAAATGTTATTTCCATTCTCTATAACAGAAGGATGGAGTAAAAATTATATTACTTATTAGAGATTTTATTCACATTTACAACTGAGTTATTAGAATTAAACATACAATGGTATATTTAAAATTTGTTTTAATGGTTGAACTTATTGTAGGTACCGAGGAAAGACGTTGATGAAATACAGAAAAGGAAAAAACATAAAGTAAATTCTTATTGATATTTCTTTTATTTGTTAAAATTCATTTTATTTTAGATTTAATCATATATTTCATATTCTTTATACGTAAATTTTATTGATTTTAAAAATAAATTACGAAAAAAATTTCTGTATAAAAAAATTTATTTGTGTATCTAATGGTTATCTATCTTTCTATGTATATATATGCATACTTTACTCTGCATTACAAATTTATTATAACTCATAATCGATAAAAGTTATTAATATATACTTAACTCTAAAATTTACTAATTGCTTATGACAAAGTAAAATTATATTTTGTTTCAGTTTATACTATGAAGAAGATGCAATTTTTTAGTGTAAATTTGTGTATTTGAGTTGGAGATTCTAACTTTAATTCCAAGTTTGATTTTTCGTAAAATCATTTAGCTTCAGATTTCTTTTTATCTTTGAACCAGCCTACTAAATCTTATCTTTGTCAACTTGCCTTTGTAGCTGTGTATCTATTAATCATATATATATATATACATACAATACTCTGTGCTACATGTAATTATCTATTCTTCTACGTCAAACTCTATTAACCTAACAATCAGGAACTTATTAAATATTTGCTATTTTAAATATTTACCATATAAAATGACCTATAAAGATAATTTAACTGTGATTTTCTGAATAGTTATCAGCAAATGTCCGTTGTTGAATTGCTTTGTAAAGGAAATTTTGCTGCGTGAATAAGTTTCTGAATTGAAAATTTAATTAGAAGACATCAATAAATTTTTTAATGTTTATAGCAAAATATTTGTTTAACATGACACTCTTTTCAATATCATAAAAAGGACTAACAAAAATTTGGCTACATGCAAGATATTATTATAAATACTGTAAACTTCAAAAAATTGAAGATTTGCACTCCAACAATGTTTTTGGGAAATACCTGAATATGAGTACTTACAGACATAATGAGATATTACATCTATTGATATTATAGGATTTTAAATTTATTACTCACTAAAAATATATAAGTGTATGGAACATAAAATTTGCATAGAATACAGTATTCTATCAAGTTATTTTAAACAAGAAGTTGATAAAACGACAAAGTTTAAAAAAATATTCTTAAAATGTATGCTATGGTAAAATAAATAATCTATTTTTTGTAGAATTTATAAAATATCTATATCTTTTCAAACTTTAAATAATATCAAAGTTTTTAATTTGATTTGAATGTAACAGATTTAAAGCATTTATTTAAAAGTCTTTATTTAGTGAGTGAGAAAATTTTTTTATTTGAGTATTTTTGCTGATTTAAGTACTTGATTTCTTTACTTTTACCGTTTATATTAAATTTATTTATTACAAGTTACTTTTAGACACTGTAGATTTTTCTTTTGAATGTTTCTCAAAAATCATGCATTTAGATGGATTTCTTTAATTATTGATAATATTTTAAACAATGCATTTATCAAAGATCTAATATGTTATAATTTTAAACCTTTTATTATTATATAGACTATGGATGGTGTCTTATTTTCTTTGCTTAATAAATTAACTTTATGCATATGCTTAATTGTATGTTCTACTTTGCTATGAAAGCATACAGCATGAACTGCTTATATGGTATCAAAAAAACTTGGAATGCTGCTTATTTTTCTTGTCCCCAGTATAGATAAAAATTAGACATTATATTTTTTCTATTTTAAAATGCAAAAAACGTGCCGTTCTGAGCTAAATGATTAATTTTCGTTTCCAAATAAGTCTAAAGATTTTAGTCTATGATTAGTTTCTTCTGATATTATTTCATAATTATTTCAGATAACTGTACTTTTTATAAAGATATGGTTTAAGTATATTTTTTTATTGAAAACTAATTTTTACTTATAATTCTTCAGACTTTAATAGATATTCTAAAGAATCGTTGATGAAGTGTGTGAGCGCACACACACAGAGTTTCCTATGTTGGTGCAATTTCTTATATTGGTTGTAATGTTTAAAAATGGGTTTTCTTTTTTTACAATAATTTTCTTATTAAGAAAGCAATATTGATAACAACATTATAAAATTTTCTTTTTTTTTATAATGATACTATTCATTCTATTTGTAAGAGAAGGGGAGTGTATCAAACAAAGATATTGAAAAAATATCATGTAATTATTGAAATATTTTTCTTTTGTTTTTTTTAATTTAATTTTTACATAAAACAAGTATTTTGTTTTTTCATATTTTATATTGTCTCTAAAATCTATCATTAAAAGATTATTCATTTTATCAAATACTTATCAAATGATTTTATTTTAAAATTGTCTCTTAGATATGAAAAGAAGCGTTTTTTAATTGCTTCTTAAAAATAAAAACGAAAGCTTTTGTAGTGAAAATTTCATTTAAGTGCTCAATGTTTTGTATTCTTTGAGGTTATATATTCATGCAAAAGTATTTTTATTTAAGTGTATATCCAATAGACTTTATTATTGACAATTGTAAGTTTATAGGCAATTTAATCAAAGTAGTATTTTTGCATGCTTAAGGTATTGCAAGAACCTTCTATGTATTTTGATATGCATAATGATTCATGATTTTTTATATCTAAATTAAAAAAAACTAACATAATTGTTACAAGTTTAAAGTTTTTTGTCGTTTCATGCTATGAATTAATTTCTTTTACCAAGAATTTAAGTATTTAAAATGCTTACCCTTATTATATTTTATTTTCTGCTTTTTTTACTTTTTTAGGAATAATTCAGCATGAAGTTATTAGTTTAAGAGACTTTAATATAAGACTGTGTGTTTATTATTATCCAGAATTTTATTGCATCAATGAATCAGGAAATATTTATGCTGTTTTCATTCAACAAAATTTTTTTGATAAAAGTTTCTTTTAAATTAGGAATTGTCTTCTAATTTTCGAGGAAATTATATCCGTAATTCATATGGAAATTTTCTATTTTGAAGATAATACATGATATCTATTGATAAATGTTGTATTGAATATTATCTGCAATAAAATTTTGTCATATATGATTAAGCTTTATTTTCTATTTTAAAAGATCTTTATGGGAATAATATTTTATTAAAATCGTACACATTTTATTTAATGAATAAGTTAAATATATAAAATAAATTCTTGAAATTATATAATTTTCCTGGAAATTATATTTTTTGATAAACAAAATGTATATGTGTGTTAAATAATATTTTTGTTTATTTTATATTTCATGTTTTGTTAATATGAATTCCAACATACCTGAAATAAATGATTTTGGATAGTATAAAATGTTTAAAATAAAAACTTTAAAGCATTTTGTTTTTTTATTTGTTTTTCTGGGAATTAGAGATTTAAAAAAAAAAAAAAACACTTCATAAAAATACAATAATACCTTGCAATGTTAAAAAAAGACCAAAACTTTAGATACAGTTTATGTAATAGTCTTCATAGATACAACTTTCTTTTTTGTGGATATTACTGTTATTTAAAAAGTGATATATAAAATTTTATAATATTTATGAGATGCAATTCATTCATTATAGGTGTTTAAGAAGCGAAGAGTTGATCAAATGAAAAAAAAGGAAAGATATCAAGTAATGATTGTTTGCAATTTCATTACACTGATAAAACATGAATAATCCTTTCTTTAAGTTGGTATTTTTTTCTCAAAATTTACATTGAAAACAGGATTGTCATTTAATATTCTCTGAAATATTTAGATCTTTAAAATGTAAATTTATGTTAAATAATATTTTTATTTTGTATTTAAATGGTAAAATGGATGTATGCTTACGAAAATTTTAAAATATTCCATATTTTTTTTTTTTCCTTTTTGCATTCCTATCATATTCAGATTCTTGTATAGAATGTAAAAATAGAGTAGATTCTATGTGAGCATTATTTGTTAAATGCCAATGTGAATCGTGTAGATGATTTTATATTGAACGTATAAATAATTTTGATTTGTAGAGATAGTTTTATATTCTAATGTTGATAAGGCATGAATAATTTAAGCTGTTTCTCATTAAGTAAATCGGTATAATATTTTCTAACTTTGCATTTACATTGCAAAATGTAATACCTTTTTGATTGTAAATGAAACTAAATATTCTTAAAAAAATTTTTTTAATTAAGTTTTTATCAGAACCACTACATTTTTATTATTAGTTATTTGTCTTTACTAGATTGATTTCAGTTAGATAAATGTTTATTTTTTTCAGTTTGTCTTTATTGATTATTTTTAGTATTAAGACTTTCTTTTTGTTTCATATGATTTTGTGATTGATTTTTAGGTATTTTTTTATAAAATGATATTTTATAATAATAAATAAAAAAAAAAAAAAAAAAACCTTTATTACATAGGGTTTTAATGATTTTTACTCCAATAATTTTTATGGTCTTATAATAAAATGAAACTTCTGTGAAATAAAAGCTTTCATAGATTAATATTTAATATAAATATAAATTCAACTAGTCACTGATTTATTTTATTTTTTGTTATGTTTTGTGGCAAAACATACCTTAAAATAAAATCAAACAATGTCTGATATTTTTTAAAAGTATGTTGCCTACATTTTAGGATTATTTTTAGTTATTTAACTAAGGTAATTAAAAAGTTGTTATACCTACCAATTATATATAAATATTTTAATATTTTTAATCAACAATGCAAAATTTCAAATTTTTAAAATTGGCTGCAATTTCTATGTAAATATGTATGTAGAAAAAATATTTTCAAATTTCATTGAACCTACTTTTACTGTTGATAAACGTTATGGAAATCAATAACTTAGTAACAAAAATTATTTTTTCCATCTTTATAAATGTTAAGTTATGAAAATTTGAATATTATTTTTAAATTTTATTTATTTGTTGACATTTTTAAATGTTTGAGGAAATTTTTTGAATATCAATAAGTTTACTCTTTATTACATATGCGTCCTATATTATTCAATATAAATTTATTTATGTAAAAATTGTATTAATGAAAACATGCATGATTTTCAATAATGTATATGATACCAATAAGTAAACTATTTTATGTAAAATTTGTTTTTTTTAACTTACAAAATTTTTTCTCTATTAAATATGTATGCTGCTAAAAATTTCATCAAGTTGCTCATAATGTTATTATCAGTTATGTATAAGAAAACAAAAATATGTAATTTTGTAAATTTAAAATTTTAAATTCAAGTTAACTATAATTAAAGCTACTCTATTAAATATGTATGCTGCTAAAAATTTCATCAAGTTGCTCATAATGTTATTATCAGTTATGTATAAGAAAACAAAAATATGTAATTTTGTAAATTTAAAATTTTAAATTAAAGTTAGTTAAAAGTTTAAATTAAAGTTAAAATTTTAAATTAAAGTTAAAAAATTTTTTAATTAAAGTTAATGAAAGCATCCATTTACAAATATTTAAAGAAAATCAAGCTTATTGCATTTGTAATATTACATGGAAAACAATTGTTGAAAGGTATTTTTCTTTTCATAAAATGAAAGAAAATTTTCATGTACCATATTATGTTCTCTAGTTAATTATACATAAATTTGAAAAGTATATTTTGATTTATACATTCATTAAAATGCTTATGAATTTGTTAGAAATATTTTATTGTAAAGTATCATTAGTAAAGAAATACAAAAACAATGTTCTAATACTATCAAATGACCATCTTACTTTTATTAACTAATAAATCTGTGTAATAATTTTGAAGTAAAATGTTTGTTGGGGTGAAAAAAGGTTTCCTTTTCTATTAAATATATTCCAATGTAAGTTTATTTTGTGTAGAAAATTTTATTTTATGATTTATGGTGTTAATGATAAAGCATTTAAAAAATGTCAATTTATTAAAGTTTGTTATCAGGTAGAAATTTCAACAATGACAAATTATGAATTTTTCAGACTTCAAAAGGACATTATGTGATGGAAACCAAAAAACATTCCAACAAAGAAAATCAGGTAAAAAGTCATTCTATGCATATCTTATTGAAAAAGTTCATTAATTTGAATTTAATACTTATTTAGATATGAGCAATACATGTATATGAATTATTGGATATTTGCCTTTAGTTAAATATTTCAAGTAAAATCGATTAGTATAAAAATTTTAAGAAACTTGTATTTTACTGCAGTGTCATACTTCAAATTTATAACTTCTAATTGTAGTTCATGTAGAATAAAGTATGAACTGAAAATGATAAGCAGAGAGAATGTTCTAATAAGTATTTCTCACTAAAATTGGAAAATCTGCTTTAGAATGCTCTTTTAAATTTGCATTGCATATCTAAATTTGCATTGCACTGAATATTACATTTGAAATCTATGTTATGTTCTTCAGTTTCTAGCAACTTTAGAAAATAAATGAAATTCTCTTATTTGGTAACTGCCTTTTCCAATTGGTTAATTTCATTTCAAAAGATTTTATTGAGTGATAAAGATTGAGAACAAATTGTTTTTTTTTTTTTTCCCCTTAGGAAGCTTTATTTCAAATCATTGAGATAGCCTGTAATATAAAAAAAGATACTGTCTGTTGATTCATTGAACACGTGAATAAATTTCCTTTTGATTCCATGAATTGTTGAACTTCTCCAAAGAAAGCACGCACCAAAATAATTTTCCTGTGCTCAGCAATATACCAATCCCATGTTATGTTTACTTTCCACATAGCTATGTTTACTTTCCATTATATCTAATTTTGACGCAACTATGTTGTGTATAAATTACATCGCTATGTTATTTATACACAACATAGCTATGTTTACTTTCCAAATCACTCAAAAGCTGTTGCAGTTACTGTGATATGGTAAGATAAATTGAATAAAATGAGTTACTTTCAAAGCAAGACATGTTGTAACATGTCTTTGATAGCTATAACATAACTAGCTATAACATGTTCAAAGATTGAAAAAGATTTCTCAAAATTTTTCTTACTGGAATAAGAGAGTGGAAAGATTTCATATTTCTACTTCCCTGCATATCATTTGATGTGGTTACTACTTATTTTCTCCAGTTATAAATTTTATACCATCTATATTCACAGTAAATACGTTGCTTAAGTGTAATTTAAGTTTCTCCAAAGTTTATATCTGGTCTGAATACAAATCTGTTTCATGTGTTGTACTTTTAACTGCAACAACAATAGCTTATTCATCAATGGTTTTGAAGTCTATATAAATTCCAGGAATAAAAATTTCTCCTTGTGCTGTATCTGTTGAATGCATTAATTCTTCCACCACCACATCACAAAATTCATTTTTGCATTTGTATTATAATTTATTGCATGTATCTATAGCACAAAACCAAACATGATTATGACATCAAACAAACTAATATTTTATGCAGTTTGAGCTTATAATGGGCAAAGCACATCAGCTGCACTCTAAAGACATCATTATATTAACATCCCATCAGCAAATGATTTTTTACAGTTAATTTTTTTATCCTGCTATCATGTAGCTAATATAAATACTATTTTCAGATTCTTTATTCACTATGATTAAAAATATTTCTGGCAATTTAACTTTGATTCTAATTCCCTTACCTTCTAATGCAGAATTTTTTCCACTGTGCTTAGTATCATAGCTCTTAATATTGTATTCTTTTATCACAGCCAAACTCTTGTTGTAATTAAGGTAAATTGTTTAGTCATATGTTCAATAAAAAATATAGTGATTTGACAACTTTTCAGTTTTTTTAACGTCTTACCACTGTGTTCTCATTTGAAGATCATAAGCACTTCTAAATGTCAGATTTCAGAATGTGGAATGAGTGTGAGCAAATTAGCATAAAATTGCTTGTGCAAAGCCTGCTTATCTCAAACCAAACTCTTACATATCGTTAAAGTTGCAGCTACCTGCTCATTTACTAGCTGACTGCAACAATGAGATAAATAGAATTATGTACTTTTATTCCTCATCCTCTGTAGTAAAAGCATGCTCAAAACCACCTTTATCCAAAATTGGCCAATTACTACAAGTTTGTGAGTGATAGGAATCTAAGTTTCTTCAGAAATTTATTGGGTCTAATGTGTAGTTAAATTTTTCACTTTTAAAATTACTTGATATAGTACTGTGGAACTGTTAAAATTTGTCATTTTTAATAAAAAAATAATGATTCATACAGGATAATGTTTGATACCATTAAATATAAAGAATAACAGAAAAAAATGTAGGAAAACTATCAAAGCAAACTTTGTTCATATTTTCTCAAATTCAGATGTGAAGGGGATTATGACATGATACCCTTGAATTTAAAACAAATTTGCTTTAAATTTGAAATATTGAGATATCTCCATCCTGATACAAATTTCATTTGACTTCTTTCAACTACTTTTAATTCAATCCCAGGTAAAAGTTCTGCAAAAAACAAAATAAAATTTTATTTATATGAATTAGTATCATAATGGTTATAGATCTTGAGGAATAAATGCCCTGCTCTTATTTGTTTTAATTCAAACTATGTATTTTTTATGTTTTTCAGTCCATACCTGCTACATCTTTTAATTTTTTTCTGGGATTTTTAGTTTTTGACTAATTATCTGATTTTTAAAGTTTAAAAAACAAAAGATGAAAATGTTTAAAAAATAATAAAATTCCTTCATTTTAAAAACATAGCTTTTGTTTTCTTTCAATTATGATGTTGGAAAACAGTACTTTATGTATAGAAAATAAAATAAAACAGTTTATTCAACTATTTTACTAAGCGTTTTATGAGTATTTACAAAGCAATCAACAGTAAAAATTTTCTTTCGTAAATGTTTAATATTATATGTATTAGAAATGTATCATTTCAAATTTTGGTTACATTATTTATGAATGAGTATGGTGTTTAAATAGATGTTTTGTTTTCTTATTTTTATTTCTGATTTAAAATTGTTATAAATAATTAGCATGAATGGAGCATTATTTAATTTTCAATTGTTACACATTTTTTTTCTTTAAGTTATCTAAATAATCTACTTAATACTTACTTATTCTTATGATGATCTATTAATTTTTATGTATTTCTCCATTGCTTTCTTAAAATCTTTTTGCTAAATAGGTTTATACCATAATTTGGTAAAAACATTTTCTAACAAATATACTAATACAAATCTGTATTCATTATCTACAATTTCTGAATTGTGTAATATGAATTGATGCATAAATTTTTTAACCAATTCATAAGTTTCTGATTTTAAAATAGTTTAAAATGTAAATGTAATATAATAATTTATAAATAGAATACATATAAATATGAATAAATGTAAAATTTTCATTTGATATCTATTACTTGGAAATAGTTTTCCAAGGTATATGGCATTTTTTATATAAATTTTTCAAATGGAGATTGATATTCACTTATGAAATTCCAATTGATTTATCTATCAAGTATAGAAAAAAAGTTCCAGATAATTTTTGACATTTTAAAATAAATGTTTATTTTCCAGTAATTTGAAATTCCCCCCCCCCCCCATTAATTATATCACATTTCCATTCAATTAATGGTCTTTTAAAACTTATCCAGTCAATGTTTATTTTTATTAATAATAATTTTTAGAAGTTACAAAAATTATATTTTTTCTTGGTGTGCAATATTTTAAGTTATAAATATCATCTTTGGAAGAGATTTTGTCTTGTATACATAACTGTTGTTTTTCTGTGTATATATTAATTGTTGATTTTAATTTTCGTGCATTTAAGTTTTGAGCCTATACTATCAAACTTTAAGATATCATCTATATTATTTATAAGCTTAAAATTATTTTATCTTCCGGGAAAATTCTCCAATTCACATTTTTTGTAGCTATTTATATAACATTATTTATAAATCTATTATTTTCAAAATTTATGAAGAATATTTTTTAAAGTAACTACGCATTATCAATCTCTAACTGTTGTTAAAGTATTATCTTCTTTCTTCATTATTGTAATTCTTTTGTGCTGCATCATGTTAGTTGCTTTTTTAGTTTTAGTATAAAAAACACTTTTTTTAAAAATTAAAATTTTTTGAAAATATTACTTTCTTGCTTTATTTTGATATAGTCTAGAAATAATTTAGATAGTATATCTTTAAAGTTTTATTAATAAAAAATCTCAAAATCATTATAGAATAGAGCGATACTAATATAGCTTATTTAGAAATAAAGTAAAATGTATTACGTGAAAAAGTGATAGAAGCAATTTTTAACAACACAATTAAATTTTGAACTATGCATATATTTTAAATGAATTGTAATTACACTAAATATCATGGAGATGAAATTCAAAGTTTAATAAATTAATATTTAGGGTCTCTCTAAAATTGTAGTTAAATATATTCATAACATTTTAAGTAATATAATGAAAACTCTATATACGTCTTTAAATAAAAGTATTAATTTTTAAATTATTACATTTTAATTATTTAAAAAAATTATTGAATCCTCCATTTATGGAGGATTCAATAAACTAAATCTTTACAAGATAGTAATAAAAAAGCATATATGTATATTATTGTTGATCTTTTTATTTATTGAATACATATGTGTCTAATAATATTTTTCATTTATTGTTTTCAAATTAAAAGAAATTGATTCTCTGTATTGATGTCATATTTTTAAATCAATTAAAGAATTTCTTTTTTCTTTCATTCCAGAACTTGATGAATTTTTATATTTTGTACTTTTATTCCTTTATGTTTAACATTTTTTTAGAAAATATATAGTCACTCATTTTCGCATACTTTTTTTCAAAAAAATTAATTGACTGGTTTTCTATTAAAATAAAGCAAAATAAGTTAGAAATTTTATAAAATCATTTTGCCACACATTTAATCTAGAGTATTTTAACTAAGTATTTTGAGAAGGGCTATAAAATCACTTATTCAACATCAAATGTCATCGAATTGGTATTTAATTATAGTGGTACATAAGGAATATTTCACTTCATCAGAGTGAATACACATTATTTATATTGAAGTCTGAATTTTTTTCCAGAAATATTTATTATGTTAGAGCTTATGTATAGTTAATGCTATTTTGCAGTATTTAATGATATTAATTCTGTTTTGGTCGATAAAAATATAATTGAAATACATGATTTTGCATTCTTAAAATTTCATAAATGATGCCATATTAAAAATAACCTTTATTGATTATATAATTTCTTATAACATTTATTTTTTTTATGTGGCAAAAAGAAGAAGAGGGAAAGAGTGGGAATAAATACTTAAACATATAGGTGGTTATCAAAATAAAATACATTAGACTAAAAGTGACATTTTTAAATGCACTTTCTAAACATTAAAATATAATAGCTGCCAGTTTTTTTATAAATAGAAATATGTATTTTGGTAGTATTCATATACTACATAGCTTTATAAATGTTCTGTAAAATTTGGATTTGTTTCAAAAACAAAATGTTGGTTCATTCAGATTTTAAAATGCCTAATTGTAGGAACTCGCCTATCTGGAGTTAATGTAGTTACCACATCACAAACTTTTAGGCATTTCTTTAAGTACTGTATCTAAAGTCATGATAGTATGCACACAGTGTGGCAAGAGCAATTCGGATAAACTAAATAATAGATGGAAAGTGAAACTCATTGTAAGGGATAGATGGATATCGTAGAAAATTGTAATATCTTAGAAGCCATGAACTCCTGCAAATGTGTCCATTGAGCTCAATCAACATCTGCATTCTTCATTGTCAATGATTACAGATAGAAAGTACCATTATAAAAAGAACATTTACGGTAGAACCGCAATTCCCAAACCACATGTCACATATGTAAAGTCAAATGTCTTGTACGGTTATGTCACATGCCTAAAATCTGGTCGATTGATAAGTAGAAAAAGTATATAGATTTAACGAATTTTTTCGTAATTTTCGTAACAGCTAGACCGGTACACGTTTAGAGAACATCTGCATAAGCTTGTGATCGGGATTATGTCATTCCAATTCTCAAGCATGGATAGATATGTCATGATATAGGCAGCTATGTCTTAGTTTTCTGCTGTACTAGTTGTGACTTTAAAAGGAAGGATTACTGGGGAGAAGTATAGAGAAATTTTAACTGGCCAGGTCATCCTATGATGCAAACTTTGTTAGTTAGTTTGTCAGGCAGTTAATTTTTATATTAGCATACATAAGACGTGCAATGGATAGAATTTTCCAAGATTATAAAGTTCCTATCTATGCTGTGACACTTTTCCAATCATGTTTTGATGAACAGGATGTTGAGTTTTTGTACCACACAGTTAATTGTGATTTCAAAATAAATAAAACTTTATCTATTCTGTGCATGCAATATAGAATCAATATTCTTTCTCGCACCTCCCCAGAACATTCACAAAATCTCTATGAAGAATGGTACAAACTCGATGAATCGGTTTTTAAGTTAATCCATGCTGTATTACATGAAAGAAGCGGCCTTACACCTCACTAGTAAAGGATTCCTTATAAATTCTAGGTTTTTCCAATTATGTCTGCTTAACTCAGTTACTCATGTGTTTAAAATTTGTTTTCATTATTTAAAACTAAAATTTCGATTTAGTCGTTTAGGATAAAGGAATTTGGGCAAATGAAAAAGAATGAAAACATTCAAGTAATCTCAAAGCTGTTTTCTTTTATGTCTAAAGATTTGTAGTTACTTGTAAATCAGTGAATTATTTCATTGTATATTTTGCCTTATTTCTTTAATCAAATTAATTTTTAACTGGGAAGAATGATATTATTAAATTATTTATCTTTATAGTAACTTCTTTGAAATTTTTTAACCATATTCAATAAACAATATTAAATAATCCTATGAGCAATTTATTAGAAAAATTGATGTGACACTTTGTTAAAACTTGTACTCATTCTCAAACTAAGAAATTTTTGGCTTGATTTTGCAGTATCTCAAGATAAAAGAAAGATTTTAAAAAAATTATCACAAAAATTACTAAAAATTTATTTCATTTTGTATCCAAAGGAAAAAATTGATATAAAATGTATAAACTCTTTTATAATGATTTATGAAATCTTTGATTTATTGCAATAATGCAGTAAATATTAATAAATTTTCTTAAAATAATTTCATTATATTAAGTGATTTATTTGTTTTTATTTTACTGTTTAGTGTTAGTTAATTTTTTCCTTGGCATACATAAGATTATCACTTAAATGTTTTTATATAACATTTGAATATGTTAATATATAGCAGTGTTTAAAAATCACAAAATAAAGAAATTATAAGTACAGCTCTTATAAAATGTTTTTTAAAAGTTTCATCAAATCAGGTAAAATCATTGTAACCTATAGAAAAATTAATTACACTAGTTTCCAAAAGTTAAGCAGCAAGTGAAAAATCATTGTAAATTATCAAAAGTTTGTTTGAAAGTCTTGAAATTTGGAAATGTTACAAACAAAAACAAACTGAATTGAATAGTAATATGCAAAAGGGTGTCACTGTAGTCACTTTATGAATATATGATAGATCTTAAATCAGCTATTTTGAAAGGACCAGCTGTTCAATGAATGGTAAATAGATTAAAGACATCAGTAGGGATTTCTAGCCAAAGAAACGTATTGATAAATATCATATACAGCATATGACCTAAGTGTTACGCCTATAGGTGTAATCTATTGAGATTGCTTATAATTTGCATATTCCAATTTAGGACATTTTATGATCTTAGTAATATCACCAAATATAGTCTTCAAACTTAACTTTTTTTTCTACTTTTCGGTTGCGAACAGTGTAATAAAAATTACAGTTAAGTTTTGTCCAATTTGCTTTTCTGTCTTTTTCTGTTATCAATTTTGCCGTTAGTTGCTTAACTTTTGGAAACCAATATATTTAGCTATAAAGTTTATATATATATATATATATATATATATATATATAGATAGATAGATAGATAGATAGATAGATAGATAGATAGATAGATAGATCTTATCAGGTGATTCTATTTTCATATAGAAAACATTAAATATATACTTTCCATCTTCAAAAACCAACTAAGTAAGAATAATTGTAATTTTTTAAAAGTAGCATCAAAATTTTGAAGCATAATAAGTCATTACTTATGGAGTAGTTAATAATTAATACTCACAACTTACATTTTAATAGAAACAGGTACAATGTATTTATTAGTTACATTATATTTGGGACTAATTAGTATATTTGACAGAAAACTTTTGTTATTGACATTCTAATTTGCTGCAAAAAATTTTGTAAATCTTTTTGAACAAGAAAATTTTAATTTGACTAGATTTTTAATTTATTATATAAAAAAGTACTTTACAACTACAAACTTTTAACATTGAGATTATATAACACACAATTTTTAACAGAATTAATTTTTTTTTTTAAATGAAATTTGGAGGATTGGTAAAATAATTCTTGAAATCGAAATTCATGGAAAAGAAAATAAACTTTAAATCAAAAAAGTAAATTTTTTCACCAAATTCCTTTCTCTCTCTTTATAAGTAAAAAAATACTAAACTATTTGGAAAATTGCTTACTGAAATTCATCTTTCATGCTCATTCATTATTTACTTAATCATTTAATCATCCAATACTTACTAACAAATTATACCTGAATTCTCTTGCAAAAAGTACTGAATTGAAATTTTGGATAGCAATAGGTTTCATTTTTGTAATTCATGCATAAATGACTAATATTCACTCAAGACATCAAGTAAATACTCAGGCTGTCTCCAATTACTGTGGTGTGGTTTCTTAAATAATACTTGTCAGTAAAAATAATCTAGAAATTTTTCTACAACATCATTCCAATAGGATAGATTACCATTGTGCCAAAAATATCGATTTCAGTAAGCAATAACCAGCCATGATTTCTCCTTGTAAAAGTACTTTTCGATATTTGAATATAAAGCTATTGATTATACTCTAATGATTGGGGCTGAGGGTGTAAGTAGATGAGGCTATTCAAAAAGAAATCCATTCTTATTTTGTGAACTTAAAGGCTTTATTTACATGTTTTAGTTAGCTTTGTTGAAATTATTTCAAACTGTTTTGTGATTGATATTTAACTTCTGGATTGCTAACAATGCGGGTCTACTTTGGATATTTTTGTGGTTTTTTTCGATATTTTCCATGATGAAACTTTAACATCAATTATGCTTGAATAGAGTCAATGAAACCAATATAACATTGTTACAGTATTGGGATTATAAACATCCTTCCCAATTTTTAACTGACTTGCATTTTCGTTTTTACTAAAGACAAATTATACTGTATTTTCCCTTTGTTGACTTACATTTTTGACTAGCATTATAATTTTACTTTATAACTGAATGGACCAAATAAAAATCATCAAAATATTTTTTAGTGAAAATTGTAATCATTCCAACAAGCATAAATCCGAAATTTTGTGATCAATATTTAATGAGATATCAAACACTACAATTAATAATTGTAGTGATCAATATAGTGACCAAAAAAAATAATGAATTTTTTTATTCCCAACCTAATATGTTTGAGTTTTTTGACAGAACTCATTTAACCATGTACTGCCATTTATCTGTGTGTGTATTATTTTATTATTTTTCATCTCAAAATGTTTTTAATAATTTATCATTTTTTTACTAATTTTTCAATAATATATCTATCTGCATTAAGGAATTTGCAATATAAAATTATTGGGTGGCAATTTAGAAAGTATATTTAAACCAATGCTGTCTCTTTAATATAAGTAGATTAATACTTTTAATTAATAATGAATATCATAGTATTTTTGAAATGCAATATTCCTTACATTTTTTTTTAGGTTTCTAAGAAACGGCACTTAGAACTATCAGAAAAATTGGAAGTAAATCAGGTAAAACCTGAAAAGTTTAACTTTTGTATCAAAAAATGTGTTTTACTTTGTAGGCATCTTACTCTGTTATTTATTCTTTTTTATATTTTAAATAGTTCTGATTAGATTAACAGTTTTTAAGAATTATTACCAGTATTCTTTGATACTTTACTTTGTGAAATGTGTAATATGAAAGGATTTCGTTTGTGTTTATACTCCTAAAACATGTAATATTGTGAGTATTATGGAATTATTTAGTGAACATTATTTTGTGAATGTTTTACCCTGAACAGTTTTTTTAGTGACCATAGATGTGAATTTCATTCTGTTTGAGATTACATTCAACAAATTTATAACTGCAATAATTAATTTTATATGCTTAAAAATTTAGTATTTAAATTTTGCTACATATATATTTGCAGTAAAAGATTAGATAACTGTATGGGTTTGGTATGATTTTTAATTTTTGCATTAAGCACTGCACAGTTATTTTTACCAATCTAAATTACGCCACTATCCGCTTACTATGTACTGATCATGCTGAAACTTCAACTTTGCAATCATGCACTATTTTAAATTTCTGATAACAAAATTTCAATATTTCATTATAATTACTTACTACAAAAAATACTAAAATGCTAATAACTTGAAACTAATTTTACAAAGATGACATAATAAAAAACAGACATGATTTAAATATCACATATTTAACAATGAGTTACAGGGATTGAAACTAAATCTGCAACATAAATAAAATGCATTTTTATGAAAATTCTAATTTTAATCATTTGGCAGGGATGCCCACTTTTGAAAAATCTGAGTTTAATGTAATCTAGGACTGCATAGAACCAAGCAATAAAACTGAATCTATATCTTAAATAAAATGTATTTTCTATGATACATTGAATTTTAATTAACAGAGCAGTAGCACACACACCTAAATAAATAAAAAATAAATAAATAAAAAAAAAACCCTCAGTGTAGTGCAATTTAGAATCGATTTAAACTGTGAAATAAAAATAAGTCTATAATGTAAACATACATTCTTACAAAAAAAGCAGAGTTTCTAATCAATAAACATTTCTATCCGAATAAATTTAAATGCTATTATATTAAATTTTATAAGCAATACTTAATATATATAACTTAAAATATTACATAAAACAGTAGTATTTTTTAAGAACATAAAAATTAATCACTGTTTCAAGAATAGTCTGCACGAAAAATAAAAACAATTTACTATTCAAATACTTCAAAGGTTACTTGCACGCAAAACAAATTTCATGCATATACACAATAACGTTTTCCCACAAAATGAAAGTTGCATCATGTAAATGTATTTCATTGCAGTAGGCCGTTTGATACATTTTATCGCCTGTACTTCGGCCTAGTCTTTGGACATATTTGCTTATATGAACTAAGCAATTATATTTTGCTTGTAATATCCTAGAAAATTTAATTCATAAATTATATTTAAAAATAACTCTAACAGATTTATCTTGAATATTTCAAATTTTGTATGTTATACTCTTTGAATATTATTTAACTAAATTTTCCTACCTTTAAATATTAAATTCTACTTTAATTAAAGACTTTCTTTATAGGCTTCAAAAAGGTCATGTTTAGAGTCAACAGACACATCCATCAATGTACCGGTAATGTATTCAGTATCCTTTCTATGTGTAAAAATATGTATTAATGATTATCACATACTTAACTATTTGCATGGTTGCAATATATGTCATATTTTAAAGAAACTTTTTTACATGATCCTTTTGACCAAAATTTATAAAATAAATTTTTAAAATTTTTTTTAACAAAAAAATTAAAAAAAAAAATATCTGTTAAAAAAGTCTGTTTATGTCTGTTAAAAAAAATTTTTAAAATTTTTTTTAACAGACATAAATAATATGAATATATTTTGTTTTTTGAATTTTTTGTCAGTTTAAATATTTTTAGTGATGCAGAGATGTCTCTGATTTCGAAATCTTTTTCCCAAAGAAATAATTTATTTTTATATTGGATTGTATTTATATTTAAAGTGTTATTCAACAGTAACTCTTAATAATTATGCAGCTTAAGTAAGTATGTATATATTTTTCCTTATGAAAAAAAAATACTCTAAATTCATTAATTGTTTCATAAAGTTGTATACTTTTTTCTGAAATTATTTATAAATTATTTTTATTAATATTTCTACATTTTATAAAAAAATGCATTAGTTTTAAACTATTATGTATAAAGATAAGTGAAAGCATTTTTTTTTTTTTTTTTTTTTTTTTTATTATAAAAAATTTTTTCTAATTACAGAATGTATATTGTATCCAAAAATTCATTTTATTCTGAAATGTTTTTAAAAGTATACAAATATTAATTAGAAAATTAAGTTATAATAATTTTCATTCTTAGAAGCAATTTATAAAAGAATATCTTTTAGGTTTCAAAGAAACGATGTTGGGTTCTAACAGAATTTGAAGGAAATGAGGTAATAATTGGAAATTATTTCTTTTTGTGTCCAAAAAATATACTATTATATAAAAACCAAAACTTAATTTGAATTATAGATTTAAAGGCTCAAACATTTTTGTGCTATTTAAAATTTTGATATTAAACATTCATTAAAAGTATCCATTTTCAAATAGCCAAAGTAGATGTCACATCTGATGGTTATATAACTTTATTTAAATTATGATTATGATAGTTACATTTGACTTTTTTTGTGCCTATGGTTGTTATGTGTGGCTTTTTTTAGATGCTTTTTTCTCTCTTTTTCGTCAGTAGTTTGTTGTTGTAGTTTGCAGTAGTTTGTAGTTGCATTGTTCGTAAAGTTTAATGTAAGAAATATTCTTTACATATTAGTAAAATTCTAAGCTTTTATCAATCATAAGGGAAAAATTCTTTGGTACTATTTTTTTTTTCACCTGTATAAATAATAAGTTTCTAATAATACGAATTACTACTATTTAAGCATATAATTTTTTTTATTTTTTTAGATTCCCAAAAAGCCACATTTGGATGCAAGAGAAACAGTTACAAATATGGAAGTAATAAATGTTTTGTCATTAAGGAAGGGCATGTCTATTGAACTTTTATTCTTGCTTTGTATAGTTAAAATGTGTTTTATGCTCAAAACAATTTTATTGTACTCGGAGCTCTTAATATTTTATGTAATTGTTGCTATAAAATTGCAAAACTCATGTTTTATGTAACTTAGTACATGTAATGATTACATTTTAATTCTAACAGGTAATATAATTTGTAATGTAATTTTCAAATTTATAATAATCACAATTATATACCTCACTCTAGCAATAAGTAAAAATATTATGTTGGTAAAATTAAAATATCTGTGTTAAATAATTTTGAAAGTAATGTTATTTTCTCATATTTCGAATCTTTTGATTAGAAAATTTTCCTTGCAATTATTGTAATTCATTTATTAATTAATTCCTTAATATAAGCAGATTTAATTCTTTTAAATTTTTCTCATATGATAAACTTTAATTTTTATAAAATTATTCCATTTTTACATGCATGTATGTATGTATGCCTGGGCTTTCTTCAGAGTAACAATGGATTTATCAAAAAATGAACATTTCGAAATAACTTACGCAGACACTTTTTTTCTTCCTCTTCATTCCAATTATTCATTCACTGGTGCATTTCATCTAGAATGTCAATTTCATAAGTTAATTTTATGACATGGTTATTCCTTGAGAAAATACCTCCTTTAGTTGCACTTGAAGCTGTTCATGATATTCTGATGCATGAGTTGTAAGTTTTGAGTTTAATTAAGCGTGGAAAATTCCACACAAATTGCTTAAAAAAATCCGGAATTTCAACATCTGCAAATCAGTTAGGTATCCATATTTTGAAGGATATAATATTCTTGAATAAAAATGTGGATATGATTTTCTCAATCACAAAATAAAATGAAAAATTGATATTTCATTATGTGATGAAAAATAAATGAAACAAAAACATGAAAACAGTTCGCCAGGAAGAGATTTAAAATTATCATTGTGTCTAAGGGACCATTTTTGGCACCAGTCAAGTTTGCAAAATCGTGAGTGTTTATAAATTAGAAGACTGTGAAAATGAGCCATTATAACACATGGTTATGACCATTACCCAACTGTATGTATACCTCTCACACACACCATTAAATAAAAAAGTTTATATATATATATTTGTTTGTTTTGAAAGAGAAAAAAATTTTTAATATTTTTTTTTGTTTGTGAAAAACTTTGTTTAGATTGTGTATTTGGACATAAATATTTAATTATACTATTTATATATTCAATATCCATAGTTTTTTCTTATTTAATAATGTAAAAAGATTATTTATCTTTTTAAATGCTGATTTTAATCAAAGATCTAATGTGAAAAATAAATTTTGTAAAGAAAATTTTCTTTATTTATCGAGTGCCTGTAACGTGATACACAATATTTGTATGTTTTAAAATGAAATAAGCTTGTCTTTAAGCAACTTCTAATCTTCATGATCTTAAAACTATATTGTTACAACAATAATATTTTCTGCTAACTTAATGTTATTTAGCAGACTATCATTAGTTCATATATATATATATATATATATATATATATATATAT